>JAKOGI010003589.1:0-48416 GCA_029747015.1 Carnegiea gigantea | reverse complement strand
AACACCCACTTGGTTCCAATGATTGTTCTCTCTGCAGGTTTAGGTACAAAGTGCCATACTTTGTTTCTCTCAAATTGATGAAGCTCTTCTTGCATAGCCGTGATCCAATCTGAATCTGCAAGAGCTTCATTCACACTTTTTGGCTCAATGTTAGAAAGAAAAGCATAGAAAGCACAAAAATTCTTTAGCTTAGATCTAGTTTACACTCCAGTATTAATATCTGACCAGATTTGATCAAGAGGGTGCGAACTATGGTGCTTCCATGGCCGTGGAGTAAGAGGATCCACAGACCCATGCTCTACTCTAGTCGTAACATAATGCTTACGATCATCTCCCGAGCCTGTTTCTGCACATGTTTGTAAGTCTATTCCTGAAGAACACGGTTCCGAACAGGGTTCAGCGGTGTTTTCCCCTGTTTGGTGTTCACCTTGCCTGCTGTTCTGAGGAACACCTTCAGGAGTTGTTTTCTTCCATGGTGTTCTTACCTCGTTTATCTTGGAGCAACACTTCTTTTCGAACAAGACCTAATTCAAGTTCATCTTCCTGTGCATCATTCTCACTCAACACGTTAGATTCATTAAAAAGCACATGCACACTTTCCTCAACACACAAGGTTCTTTTGTTAAAGACTTTGTATGCCTTGCTGTGAGAAGAATAGCCAAGGAATATTGCCTCATCACTCCTAGGGTCAAATTTTCCTAAGGCATCCTTCCCATTATTATGCACAAAACACCTACAACCAAATGTCCTTAGGTGCGTAATATTGGGTTTTCTGCCCTTGAAAAGTTCATAAGGAGTTTTGCTCAAAATGGGTCTGATCATGCATCTATTTATAATGTAACATGAGGTGTTCAATGCTTCTGCCCAGAAATACCTAGGAAGACCACTAGCTATAAGCATTGTTCTGGTCATGTCTTCCAGGGTTCGATTTTTGCAATCAACCACCCCATTTTGTTGGGGTGTTCTTGGGGCTGAGAAGTTATGATCAACACCATATTCATTACAATAGTTAATAAAACTTGCATTTTCAAACTCAGTTCCATGATCAGATCTCAAGCTAATTAAAGAGTGTCCTACTCTCTTTTCAACCTTTTTGAGAAAGGCAATAAAATTCTCAAAGGTTTCATCTTTGGATGCCAAAAACAAGGTCCAAGTAAATCGAGAGTAATCATCCACTACAACAAGCACATACTTTTTCCCACCTCTACTGGTTACCCTCATGGGACCACACAAATCAATGTGTAAAAATTCTAGAGGTCGAGTAGTGCTTACACACCTTTTCGATTTAAAAGAAGATCTGACTTGTTTGCCTTTTGCACAAGCTTCACATACCTTGTCATCATTAAATTTGATGGAAGGTAGTCCAATAACTAGGTCTTTTGAAACAAGTTTGTTTAACAAGGATAAGCTTGCATGACCTAGTCTCTTGTGCCATAGCATTATATCATCATTTAATGCATTTAAACAAGTCAGATTATTTTGGGGAAGAGTGGAAATACAAACTTTATAAACATTTTGACATCGCTTCCCCCTCAACACAACATCTCCTGTGTCGTCATTCACAACCAAGCAACGTGTTTTTGAAAACAGTACTAGGTTGTTCTTGTCACACAGTTGGGACACATTTAGCAAATTGTACTTTAACCCATCAACTAAGTGCACATTATCAATTGAGTGGGAGAGAGTTTTACCAATATTACCTATACCGACAATTGTCCCAGACTTGCCGTTCCAAATGCTACACTCCCACCATTCAGAGCTGTAAGTGAGAGAAAGTTTGATCTTTTACCAGTCATGTGCCGTGAACACCCACTATCAACAAACCACAACTGCCTGTTTCCAAGGGTGTTAGTGGGGTTGTTCGTAAGGTTGTTCTCTCTCACTTCAGCCTACAAAACAAATCACGGGTTAGTTTTGGGAACCCAGATCCACTTGGGTCCCATTCTTTTAGACATGTAAAGCTCATCTTTTCTAATCCAGATTTGTTTCACATACCTTTCATTCTTTTCATTGGCATGTTTTCTTAAAGGGCAAGTGTATCTATAATGACCCGTTTTGCCACAATGAAAGCAAACAATGTTTTCAGGTAATCCCACATACTTTCTGTGAATTGGGTAGACTGTTCGTTTAGGCTTATACCCAAGTCCCTTTTTGTTTCGACTGTGGTGAGTGTTTAACCAATCCAGAGCTTGTGAGGACTCGTTCCAGTGCTTGGTTGTGGTAAGCTCGTTTTCCAGTTTTTCTATATCAGCATGCAAACCTTTGTTCTCCCTGAGCAAGGACTCAACCATTCCTTCTACCTCAAAGAGTTTTTCCTCCATTCGAGAATAATCTCCTTCTTTTATAAAGAGGTTTTCTTTGAGCAAGTTAATATTCTCATGTAAACCGAGGTTTTCATTTTTAAGAATTTCATTTTCAAGTTCTATGTCACGAACTTCTCTTTTTAGATCAGTACAAGTGTCTATCAAATTATATAGAAGTTCTTCTAAAGTAGCTTTGTTAAGACCATGTACCTTGCTCTTGAGATCTGAGAGGCTGATTGTTGATTCATCATCTGAATCTGAATCACTTTGTGCCATAAGTGCTACGACCCCTTCTTCAGCTTCAGATTCTCCTTCATCCTCAGAGGAATCTCCCCAAGCAGCCAGCATAGCTTTCGAGAATCGCTTGCCCAGATTTTTTACAGGGTGTTTTCGAACCTGTTTTCGAGGGTGTTCGGGCGTCTGATCTTCTCGAAGCAGAGGGCAATTTTTGACTAAGTGATCTGGTTTGCCGCACTTGAAACACCCTGTGAGCTGTTCTTTGGAGGTGTTTCTGGACTTGCTGAAGTCTTTTCTTTTGTTGTTTTCCTTGACCTTTTTGAAGAATTTCTTGAATTTTCTGGACATTAGGGCCATTTCTTCATCTTCAAGGTCAGAGTCAGTGTCCTCATGTGCTTTCAAGGCAAGCCCACGATCCTTCTTTTGCTCCTCTCTTTGCTGTGAGTTCTTTCGGAGTTCATAGGTCTGGAGATTACCAATCAACTCGTCGAGGGTGATCTGGTTCATGTCTTTAGCCTCTTGGATGGCTGTTACTTTGGCCTCCCACGTGCGAGGTAAAATTCTGAGGATTTTCCTCACCAACTCTTCAGTGGTGAAAGATCTTCCCAGGGATTTTAACTCGTTCGTGATGTGGGTGAACCGTGTATACATGTCCATCACAGTTTCATGATCACCCATATCAAACAAATCATATTGTCGCATAAGTAGCTCAATTCTAGATTGTTTAACTTGACTTGTACCTTCATGAGCAACTTGCAGAGCATTCCAGATAGCTTGGGCTGATTCACACTCAGAGATGCGAGTGTATTCATCGGGTCCTAGGCCAAAATATAGAAGCTTTTTGGCCTTGGCATTTTTCTCCATTTTCTTGTAGTCCTCGGCATCAAACTCTATGGATTCCTTGGGAACCTTCTTACCATCTTCAAGCACCTTGGTGGGAACAAGGGCCCGTTCTTGATGAGCATCCATAACTCATAATCTTCTACCTGAATATAGTTCTCCATCCTATTCTTCCACCAACTATAATGTTGGCCGTTGAAATAGGGTGGACGAGTAATGGATTGCCCTTTAAGAATTCCTTGTGGGGTACTCATCTTCAGAATCTCTCAAGGTGTTAACCTTTTGTAAGAGAACCTGCTCTGATACCACTTGTTGAGTTCGTGAGTATACAACCACAAGAGGGGGGTGAATTGTGGTGTCTGATTTTCGCGTTGTAAATAACAAACACCCTCACAGAGGTTGTTCTCAAATGACAAACACCCTGATGCTTGTTTGCACGGGGTGTTCTCAAATATTGCAGATGCGAAAATCACCAAGATAAATGCGGAAAATAAAGCACACACACAATTTTTACGTGGAAAACACCTCTAGCCCAACTGAGGTGTGAAAAACCACGACCTACCTCGTGTAGGATTTAACCACTTTCACTAACAGGCTTCACACGTTACAAATGTAACACACCTTGTTACAACTTGCAACCACGTAACCTTCTTCCCAAAGACAGTTACACCACGTCCAACCTTCGCAAGATTAGACACGTCCAAGTCCACACGACTAGGACACACTCACTCACTTTTCTGATCCAAGATCAGGGTTACAAACACCTTACAGGGGTGCTTCTCACTAAGCAGATGTAAGGTACAATGAAGATCCTATTATGCCAATGGTTTGAAAACTCAAATCAAACACAGCTTGTCACGGTTTTGCTTTTCAGAATGAAGCTCAAGAATTTTAATGTGAAAACCGAGTTTCCTGATTTTTTCCAGATTTTTCAGAAAGCTGTGTTGCTTCTCTTTTTCAGTCTGAGTTTTTTCTATCTGCTTCTTGGCTTCTCTATGGGAGAGAAAAGCTGCGGTTTTTAAACACAAGGTCCAACGGTCAAAAACCAAAGAATCAGCTAAGTATGGAAAATGATTTGCAAACAAAATATATTCTCCAACGGCTAATGATGAATTTATCCCAAAATATAAGGGATTTTGTTATCTTAAAAGATAACCCTTATCTTCCCATAGCCGTGAAGAGGTTTAAAGAGATTTTCAGCTTTTACCAAATCCGAAAATATAGTCATAGGAATCTTTTGATTTGGCAAATCTCCCAAACCTATTTTCGCAAATCTCCATAATATTTTCAAGAACTATCCTCTCCAGAAACATAGCAATTTTGAAATTCAAAGAAAGTATTCTGGAGATCTTGGCCAACCAAAATGAATTTTCAAAAATAATCGGGTATGGCCACTGCAGTTCAGAAACACCCTAGGCACCCTGTTTGCAGGGTTGTTCGCAACTGGTGTTCTGAAGTACTTTAGCGCAAATACCGATTCAAGAGGTGTTTAAAAATGATGTTTTCAATATTGGCATATTAACAAGAGTCTAATTAAATAAAACCTATATACCCAAGACTTCTTGTTTTGAACCAGTCATCTTGTCCGAGATTTGTAGAGCTGCTGTGAACACCAAGGCCACCTTGTTTGCTGGGGTTGTTCTTTGCATTGCTAGAGTTCAGGAACACGCTTTACAATCAACTGTCGAGATGGTGTTCTTGACTTAATATGGAATCACCAAGTAAAACCTGTCTAGAAGACTTGTTCTCACATGTAGCAAACCAGTTAATACAATAAAGATCATAAACACCAGTTAGGCCTGTTTGGAGATCGTGTTCGGAGCAACATTACTTGGACAAATTTTTACACTTGGATTTGTTATCATCAAAACTTAAATGTAATCAACAGTTCATTAGTTGATTTTAGTTATTTCCTCCCCTTCTTTGTTTTCTTTGCCAAATTTGAGCTTTTTTCGCTATAATTGTCAATACTAGCTTACCAAATTTAGTTTAGGTTACTTACTTCAATATGGTTGAATTTAGTTTTTGCTATTCTATCTACTTTAAGGGATATTAGAATTTGTGAATAATTACGGATGATTTGGAATTTCATTTGTTTATAAGCTATGATCTAGGTTGTTCATTGTTTTAATTAGTTTGAAATGATGCTAAATTAGTTTAATTTTATGCTTAGTGATCTTAATCTCTTCAATCGTCCCTGTGGAGACGACTCCCAAGTATTACGACGATAGTCGTATACCTGTGGCATTTAAATTGACAGTCAAAATTATCAAACAAGTTTTCGGCGCTGTTACCGGAGACGGCGGCATGAAATTTGGGTCACATTTTCTTTTTCTTATTGCTTTCTTATTAGTTGCACATGATTTATCTGGCTTTCATTATTTCATTATGACTTAGCTTAGTTTATTTCTTGAAAACAAAATCCAACAAAATTAGAAAACCCTAAACTTGAAAAAAATTAGAAAAACTTGAAAACCCCTAAAAATTGAAAATTTTGAAAACTTCAAAAAACAAGTGGCAAGTTCTATTTCCCTCAATTTGAGCATGAAATATTTTGGAAATATTTGAGTAGATTGAATGAATTTCATACTCAATGTGTTGATTATTGTTTTGAGGAATGAGAAATTTGCCAAGTGATCTTTGAGGGTTTTAATAATGAATATAGGGGTCATGTTGAGACTATGTACCCTTGCAGTTTGGATTATTTGTTCACTAAGTTTCCTATTGAGATTTTGCATTTCCTTGAGTATTTGGCTTATGATACATGGGAGTATGATAATGCTAAAGGGACCTTTAGTTTCCCCTCTTCCAACCCTATGTGATACATTCTACACCTTTAGATGAGAGTCAGTTTAGGGGTTTATCTTATAAGCACTCTTATACTTCTTGTGCTCCTATTTCATATGATTATTGTGATTTTTTTGACCATGATGTTGACACTTGTCTATGATTAGGTAGACCACACATATTAGAGGCATTGGCTACCTTTAATAGGGAGACTTATGTACACAGAATGATGATATACATTGTGATGACCTTGAGGCTTCGAGTGATCCCTCATCACCTTATGCACCTTCCTTTAAGACTAGCACACCTTTAGACACCTCTGAGGATGTTGTGATTATTCCTAACCCCTCTCTTCCCTTAGCTCCCTTAGGGGAACTCGAGCAAGGAGATGGTTTTGAGACTGATGCTAGCTTTGTTGATCAGTGTGGCATATTAGATAAGTCAAAGGATATCTTTTCTAAGGAGCATTCTCTCGACGAGCCTTTTGATGTAGAGTTTAGTGAGGCTTCATCTCACTTGGGGATTAATAATGTCATTTCTGATGTGTCTTTACCTCACTCAGCGCCCTCCCCTCCATATTCTTCCTTCTTCTTTAGGCCTTCCCAAGTCTACTTTTGTATAGTTCGTAACTTCTGTGCTTAGTAATCACTATTTAGATCAAACTCTTGATGACATTGACCTAGATAGACTCAAGGATCACTTTGAGGTAAAGGACTTGACTTTAGGTTGTCCTTTGAGCTTTGATTTTCATGTTGTGTCTGATTGACCTTACTTTGGTCCTCTTCCCTCCCTCTTTAGAGATGATGTGTTTCATTTCAGTCATTCAAATCACTTTAGATGGTTTATGTATTCATTCATATAGTCATATCTTTATTAGGCCATTGACTTGTGCATCTGATTTTGCATATACACATCTCTCTTCTAATTAGGCTGCGAGCTTTGATAAGCTCAAGAGAGCTTCGAGTTACAATTCTTGCATGCACCTTATTTGGGTTCCACTTCCTATTTCTAACGACTTGCATTTTGGCAAGGAATGTGGCTAATTATTTGACAAGCTGCTTCAATCATTGGTGGGTTTTGATGAGTAGCAGCTTGGGCATTGTGATGGAGCGGTTGATGCTCCGTGGTTCTCCTTGACACCATCTGAGTGAGGCTTGGGTTTGGGTACAATCTGTGCCCGACCTAGTATGATTGTTCCGCCCTTCGTGCCTTCTCTTTTTCATTTCTTTCTTTCTTTTTGTATGTAGCGGCGGATATTTAGGATTGTTTTCCTTCTTTTCGCACTTACTTGTGGATATTTATGACTGTGAATTTTATGGGTGATCGATCTTGACGAGCAATTTGGGATTTGTTGAGCCGCGTTGTCTATGGTCATCCTTGATTGTATTTTGTTTTGTGATTACTTGTTAGTTATGGATATCTAGGATTGCGAATAGTTGTGGTTATCTATGATTGCTTATTTATGTTTTCATTATGAATGTTTTGTTTTTTCAGTTTTAAGAGTTGTGGTTTTTGCTTTGTTTTGTTTAATCTTTTGTTTTGTTTCCTTTTTGGTGTTTAGTGGTTTTGTTTTGGTTTTTAATTTTGCTTTTCTTTTCTTTTGAGTCTTGTTCTATTTTAGGTTTAGTTTTCTTTGTCTTCTATTTGATGGTTCCTTGTTTATGTTGGGAATTTTGTTTTTCTTAGGATGTTTTAGTTGTGTTCAGGGCAGTGGTGGTAATTTTTTTTTTTTTTTTGGTAAATGGGTGTGTTGTGCTTTCTTTTTGTTCCATTGGTTTGATATTTTGGTTTTCTTTTGGGTCTCATCTTCTTTTATTTTTCTTTTTGTTTAGTTTGGTATTTAGTCAGTTTTTAGTCTTGTTTTGATTTTACTTTGGTGATTCTGATTATTTTGATCTAGTTTTGTTTTCTTTTGATTGGTTTTGTTTTCTTTTGTTAGGTTTTTGTTTTGACTTGCTTTCTTTTATGATTATTTTGGTATTCTATTTTTATAAATATGTGTGTTTTGGTCTATTTTTATTTAGTTTTGGTTTTGGACTTTGATGTCCTTTCTTTTGTGGTTATTTAGTGGTTTGGTTGTTTTAGATTTGGTTCTGTTTTATTCTTTCCTTTGTGATTTAGATTTTGGTGATTTTGTGTTTGTTTTTGGTTTTGTTCGTGATTTTTATTGGTGTCCTAGTTGTATATACTTGTGGTTTTGTGTTAATTTTATGGTTGTATAGCTTATGTGATTGCTTTTTAGCACTTTAGCTCCCACAATGAGGACATGGTAGAGTTTTGGTGTAGGGGCGAGATGCCCATTTGTACATATTTTTCAAAAATTTGAAAAATTCAAAAAAAATTTGTTTTTCTTTTGTGATTTGTGTGCTTTCTTTGGTAGCTATGATCTCATGTGGCTAGTTTATTGAATTGTATGTAAATAGAGTTTGCATGATGAGATATCTAGTTGAGGATACATGTTCAATTTTTCATAATGACCCTATCTCATATGTGTGATTTTGTGCCTACCTTACTCACTTTATTGTCAATTCTTAGGTCTTGTTGTTAGGTTAGCATGTGAACTATTTGCGTGTCGAAATTGCCTTGTAAGCTCTTAAAAAATGGAAAAAAAAAAAAAGAAAAAAAGTAAAAAGTGAATAAAAACCCGGGCACCAATGTTTAGAGCCACTGTCTTTATTTTATATCTTTAATTAGCTTGAACATGTGCTATTTTACGTGATTTCACATCTGTTTGGGCAATGAAATAAGTGCTTTGCACAATTGAATAAAACCCCTTTTTGGGGAAGGCTTGAATAGTTGTAAGTCAAGCGGGTTTAAGGTGAGTGTGTTATCATTGTCGAAAAGAGGAAAAAGGAAAAAAAAGAAAAAAAAGGAAAAAATAAGCCAATTGGGCAAGGAAATGAGGATTGTGCCAATATTAGCAACTTGATTCATAAGAGTTGATACACGTTAGCAAATGCACCAAGGTGTCCACTATACACATCATTGTATATTGTGTATGGGGTGAAAATGAGAGTCGGGATGCTTCTTTTGACTTGGATATCTTATGATCTTATATCCTATTTGCGTAGAATTTGGTTATTTGGTTACTAAGGTGATGCAATTCCATGAGTTATGTATATGATTTCCCAATTACTTGTATATATGTTTATGTTTTGAAAAACCCAAAAAGGTTTTCCTTTATTTCTGAAATAATGTTTGTGGGTATTCCACTTGAAAATCCTCATGGGACCTCCCTCGTCCACTTGAGAAACTGAGGGGTTTAAAGAGCTTGTTGTATACACTAAATGCAACCGTGATTCCTACAAAAGTGAGCTAGGATTTTCTTTTTCTTATTTTCCGTTTCTTTTACTCAAGGATGAGCAAAATCTTGGTGTGGGGGTGTTCGTTTGTGCCAAAAATTTAATATTTTTACGATATCTTTATATCCAATTTATGCTCGTAATAATTGTTAGTTTTAGATTTTTACTTTATTTTATTTTCTTTGTAGATGTTGAATAAATTGACGAAAAGCAAGGCAAACATACAAAAATAAAATAAAACCTAAATTTTACCCATGCTCCCCCTGGTCACGTGCCTTCTAATTCCCTCCCCACATGACAGGCATGTGCGACTTAAACCCCCCTCCCATTTCACCTTCTCTCTCCTCAAACTGCATTCTCTCTCTTCGACCAAACCCCAGAACCCAACACCCCCTCCCGCTTCTTCAATTCTTTGTTCTTTGATCATCTCTCTCTCTCTCTCTCTCTCTCTCTCTCTCTCTCCCCCCCTCTCTCGATCTCAAAATCATTTCTCTCTATAACCACTCATCACCACCCCACCACCATCTCCATCTCCACCTCCTTCACAGCCAGCTCAGCACCACCATCAGACCAGCATCACCATCCCTCATCACCACCATCCACATTAGCTGCAAATTGACGACGGAGAATAGGATGGCTCGGGTATAAATCAAGGCAACTGTGCAATTAGGTATTGAATTAGGCTTAGTTTAAGTTTCCTCGATTTAATTTTAGGTTTTTCGTTTCAATTCGAGTTATTAGGAATTTAGGGTTTCTGTTTTCGGTTCATCCCTTTCGATTTTAGATTTAATTTCAACCTTCAAATTCATGTAATCGGGCTTGATTTCGTAAGTTGGACTCAACATTCTTTATTTTTAGCTTGCAATCGTAGTGTTTTGAGTTCAAGTTTCATTAATTTTGATATATTTTGCTTCCCCTATTTTTCATATGTTTGGAGCATCATTAATGGTGTTTCCACCATTTTTGGTGAACTTTGAAGCTCTGTTCTGTGTTGTCCAATGCTAAATTCGAATTCCCCCCTGATTTTAGTCTGAGTTAGTTCTTCTTTATGGTCCATAACTCAGTCCTATTTTTTGTTATGCTGAAACTATGATAATGGCAATTTTGCCATTATTAATGGACTTTGAAGCATGTTTATAGGTGGTTCTTTTCTAGAACATCCGAGATTCCCCATCCCCTGCTCCTAGATTGAGCTGTGTGCTAGGACGCCCAAGGACTTGTCTTACCTGCTCTGTTCTGCCTACGCTGTTTTCTGGACTGGGCAATGTTGATGCTGCTGTGCTTCATTCTGTTCAGACCTGATGCTTTGTTTTCTGTTTCCTCCATTAAATTTGGTTGATTCGATCATCCTCTGATTTTAGTTGATTTCAGTTCAGTCTGGTTTATTTTAGTTGAGTTAATTTGTTGGGCTCATTAGTTGAGTTTAGTTGTTTCCTCCCCTTCTTTGTTTTCTTTGTCAAATTTGAGCTTTCTTCATTATAACTGTCAATAATACCTTACCAACTTTAGTTTAGATTACTTACTTCAATATGGTTGAATTTGGTTCTCGTAATTCTATCTAGTTTAAAGGATATTAAAACTTGCGAATAATTAGGGATTATTTAGAATTTGATTTGTTTTTAAGCTATGATCTAGGTTGTTCATGGTTTTAATTAGTCTAGAATGATGCTAAATTAGTTTAATTTCATGCTTAGTGACCTTGGTGGGCCTGCAAGTTTACGGTGGCGTTATAGCTAATCAAGGTCAATTCCACAAAGACTAAGTAAAACTACTGGGTTAGAATTCCTCATGATATGCTAAGTGAATCCAAGTTTGATATTGAAACTAAACTAATCTAGTATCTAATATAATAGATAATCAATCAAGGAATTTAATCGAACCAAGAAATTTTCCAACTCAAAAATTAATAAAGCGCCTCTTCTTTAGATGGGTAATTCTAAAACCGATAATCGAATTATCAAACCCCTCTTTTAAGGCGGAATAAAATTCTTAAATCTAATCAACGACCCTTTCTCAAGGGTTTTTGATTGATCTAAGATCATTAGGAACGCGATTATAAAATTTAGAGGTTTTTTCAACGGTAAGTATTTCTCAAGATCACGCTCACTTAAGTCGAATCTTAGTTTTCTAACATTCTAGTGTCGTCCTTCAGTTTTTCATCAAATATCTAAAACAACAAGAAATTAATCAAGTTTCCTACTCACAAATCAACATCTAATATTCAACAGAATAAACCTAACAAATCCAAAGCACTTTAGATCAAAACAAGAATTGGTTCAATCACAACTTAACTTAATTCCAAGATTGACAATCAAAAACTTACAATAAACATCAACACTAATCTAAAAGCATAAAAATATAAAGAGAAAAGACAAGAGAAGGGAGAGGAATTATTCAGTCGATGCGCACCTGAACCGTCGTTGCAAACCCGATTCGAAATTCTCGCAATCTTCACCTTCAACTTGCTCTTCCTCTAATCTAACTCCTAGCCTAAGAAGAGTGGAAAAAATTATGGAGATGGAATGATGGATGATTTCCTTTTTACTACAAAAATGGCCCTATTTACAGGAAAACCCAATCAACCTCAGTCACACGATGAGAGAAAACGAAGACATTAGTAATTATGCTTCCACCACAGACTGTGGCATTCACCACAGGCAGACCGTGGTATTAGCTGGCTCATTATTCTTCTGTTCTTCCTCTCTTCCACAGGCATGGCAACTCAGGGGTATCCATGGTGAGTCAAAATACATCTAAATGAGGGTCAAATGCTGGGTCAAAATGGCCTAAAATCCTACAAATATCATCAAATAACCATAACCAAGTATAAATCTAGAATAGGAGCATATATTATGACTTAAAGCCCATAATTCTCCTAAAAATGACACAAAATAGCCTTAAAATAATGTATACATTAAGCACTTACTAGGCCTTAATCTCTTCCATCGTCCCTGTGGAGACGACCCTCAAGTACTACGACGATAATCATATACTTGTGGCATTTAAATTGACACTCAAAATTATCAAACAATTAGGTATAGTGTTGTTCTAAAGTTATATAAGCGCTGGGCTAGGTTAGGTCAGGTTAGGAGGGATAAGGTGCTCAGGATAGGAGTCCTTTCCTCTTTAGGAATGGTTAACTTTAATTTTGCATTAAAGTGCTCATGTTTTAATGAAGAACCCAATTTCTATTTGTTGTGAAAGAAGTCCTAGATGTGTAGGGATATAGCAAACAAAAATGCTTTTTTTTTATTGCTGCCTAGAGTAGCCACTAGAATATGGTTATCTCCTTGTTGGGAAATATTTACCATGATGAAAGCCCTAATTGCGTAGGAAAATATAAGGGAGCCCCGTGTTTTTTATAATGGGTGAGTGCCCACTTATAAAGGCTGAGAACACAAGGAAAGTACCCACTCTTGAATTTGTGATCACAGTTGAGACAAAAAGTCCTGAATTTTGGAATGGACATAAGATCGGAGGGTATAACGATTGGGAAGAGGTGGTAAAGTAGGTAAATGATTTGTCCAAGTTTGGTTTGATTGGAGTATGGAATGGAATGCTTCTTGTCCTCAAAAACCAAGATTTTATTTCTGCTCACTTTTTGCTTGGCGCACCCTTTTAGGTTTTTAGACTAGCCACTCTTTTCTTTTTTCCTTTTTTGAGCAAAAGATTCAATGGAAATGAATCTTGTGGCTAGGCCTCTTTTGAGGATACCTACGTGTCCAACACGGATCAGGCTAGTCGTAGTTCAGGAGTTAGAACATGCAACTTTAATGAGAGATGCATCTAGGAAGGCTTTTTAAGGCATGCTTCAGGATCAGGGTTCAAAAGGAAAGGAATCGACATGACAGCTCAAATAACCCTTGCAAAATACCTAAGCGTGCATGAGATACGAAGTTAGTGTGACTCAGCCATTTCTTTCTTTCTTTGTTCTTCTTGTTTTAAGGTTTTTTTTCCATTCTTCTATTCTCTTCCTTTTTTTTTGGGTTCTTTTCTCTCTCTATTTTTTTTTCCCCCTTGGATGGGACCATTTGGTCCAAACTCTCTTTTTATTGCTAATTTTAATGTTAACCATTACACACTCTCACTCCCTAATTGGGTTGGTTGTGGTTATGAAAGAAATAGACTCTTCAAAGCGTCAATTGTGTTCCAACTGGTAACTTCTTAGATTTAAGAAAAATACTAATTCAGGTTACCAAAAGAGGCCTTCTATCCTAGGTATGTCCTTTAAAGCTACATGAATTATTGATCTTTCCCTTCATCAGATGATGGATTTAAATCCTTAGTCTTGTATTTTAATTTTATTTCTCTCCGTCTCTCTTTTAACCTTAGATTTGTCATTAGACAAGAGCATTCTAGAGAAGAATAGAAGGGATGTGTATAATGGAACCAGTAATAAAGATGTTTCATTACTGATCAAAGTTCCATCAAAGTTGGACTAAGGATAGAAAAAAGAGGCATGCACATGACTTAACACTCGATTATAAGCTAAGCCTGAGTAAGACGCATCATATCCTTTAAATTCAACATAACTTAGCGCCTCTTACGTGGAGGCTTCTCTTCATAGTTGCTTCATATTCCATGGACATATATGGGTATATGGACCTTGGACTTGGATACATATGTACTTTTTATGTAAATAGATGGGTCGTACCCTATGCTTTTATGGTTTGAAAAGATTAGAATTCTACCATGCAAACCAAATAGGTTACCATCACTATTGAGAGCTTTAGCAGGCTAAGGGGAGTTGCGCCCACTTAGACATGCTTCCTAGTTTATTCTTGAAACGCCAACAGTCCTCAGTATCATGGCCTCTTGCTTGGTGATATTGGCAATATTTGTTTGCGTCCTAGTCCTTAGGCTTCTATGTGTTTCTGTCTCAATTGTGACCGATCATGCCTTAGAAAGAAGGCACTTCCACATTTGGATGTATCTAGTTTCAATAAGGGTATATCCGGTGTAAGGGTTAAGAGCATGCACTTCTGTGTTTATGGAGTCGCTATCTTTCTTATCCCTATTATGAGGGTTCGTAAGTGTTTCTCTAGATAGCTCTTCTTCCATAAGTATGCCGACATTTGTCAGCATTGTCAAGTTCTCCAATGGGGTAAACTTTAGATGTTCCCTATGTGTGGGTTGTAAGTGCTTGATAAACAACCTTACTTGATTGATTTCTAAGGGTCAATCCACCATGTGGGTAGGCTTCATGCTTCATCGAGCAAGGAAGTCAAAAAAGCATTCTTTTTCCTCTTTCTTGATTAATTCTCAGTCTTTTAAGTGCGATTAGCGGTTAGCATTTTATAAATATTGATGTAGAAATTCCTTCCGAAGATCATCCTAGTTCTTGAACTTTTGTGGGTCAAGAACATTGTACTACCACATTACATCCTTGTCAAAAATGCAAGGGAAAATGATGTGGAAGATATAATTGTCAATTCATTTTAAAGCCATAGCACAGATCAAATTTCTCACATGATGCAGGGGTTCTCATTCCTATAAAATTTGATATCTGGCATGGTGAACTTGGGGGTTCCCTTTTGGGATTGAAATGAATACCACATAATCAATGAAGTAATTATTAAACAATAAGGATTCTTTGAATAATTACTCTATACAGTCTAGTCATGGATCAGTCCTTAGGAAATCCCTTTGCCCTTCATCCTCTTTCTTACTGTCATCTTCTTCCCCTTTCTCATTGTCTTCTCCTCGCACTTTGAGAATTTCTTCATTGTGAGGTCTATTTCATGTTCTTTTCATTTTCATCCATCCTAGATTACATATTTTCCAGTATTTTTATAACTTACACCATTTTGTTACCTAGCGTCGTTTTGGGTGGAGGATTGGACTTTGACTTTGGCGTTGGTCTTGTGGATGAAGTTTCCCTAATTTCTTCTTGGGATAGGAGTCTCCTGGTTTGTAGACTCCGCTTATATATCTTCTTAGCCTTGCCTGTCCTGCTCAATAAGGCAGTGGTTTATAGGAGTGGAACATTATAGAGGTGAATAATGGAAATAAAAGGTTGACAGCATCGGCTCTGGGCTAAAAGAAATAGCTAACAACTTGTAATCTAGTAAGATATAGATAACAACTTAGTGAGCTCTAAAATTTGTGCTAGGATGGGAATAAATGGGTTTAAGATGTTGGTTTTGGACTAAAATCAATCTTACTATGGATTGAATTCTATGTTTGGTTGAGAAAGCTAACCTATGGGTCTAAGTTGTCTCCAAGTCCATCCTAGATAAATCACGGGCTTCTACCATGCATAAACTTGACTTTGGTTTGGCTAGAAGGGGATGATCTAGGCATGTGGGTAAATCTAGATATACTCATGCGTAGATGTTAGACCTAAGGAATGGATGTATAATGCATGGACCATTGACTTATACATGATAAAGTCTCTTGGTCCTAACTAAACTTATTATTAGTAAGATGGTTGAATGGATGCAAGTTATAATAGATTAGGCTCTAATGTAATGTTTGGTTAGATATAATCAACCTTGTAATGCAAGCAAGTTTGAATTATATTTTCATTACCTTGTTTGATTGTATGAGAGTATTATTATAATAAAAGAACTATCTTGCAATTATAATTACCACAAACTATGGAATGATAATTACATTACAAAGTTGATTGCATTATATTGTCATTATATTATATCTAACAAAACATCACATAAATGTCTAACGGGTCACATTATTAACATTGGGCCTAGATAGACTCAAAATAAATTGACCTATAAACTTACTCCTAATACTAAGAGCATAGTGTATTGATTTCATGCCATGAATGCAGAGTAGGCACAAACATCTGAATTTTTCCTTTGCCAGGATCTCAATCGGGTTCCTATGGAGCCAATTTGAGAATGACTTCTATGCCTTCTCAAAAATGTGAACTGATACATGGGTCAACCATACTAATCGGGTCGGTTGGGCCTTAACCTTGACTACTGCATAACCTAAACTGGGGCCAGAACTTGTCATGGTTTGAGTTAAGAGCCATTAGGCCTAAATTGGCCCAAAAGCCATTTAGTCCTTTACCTATACGACTAGGCTTGACTCTTCCTAGCCTGGGATCTCCTAAAGTATCAATGCAGAAGTCCCTAAGGGTGTGAAGCAACTAGGTTCATGCAAAACACATTCCAAGTCTAGCACACAAAGGAATTCCATACTAAATTTTGAATAGTTGTTCTCGCGATCCGAATGCTTCATCATCCATTGGGTTCATGGCAAGACTAGAACATTTGGTTGCTTTCTAATATATTATGTAGATTAAGGAAAGTATATCACAAGTGGGTGGAATAGTTACCTACTTAGTTAAAGGTCTAATGGACTCACCTAGTGACCAACTATTTTTCTAAGTACGTAATACGAGGGTTTGACCTGACAATGTTGTTAGTCATCGTAATGCATTACCTATAATACAAGGATGCTGAATGCAAGTGTAATTAAAATATTTCCCATATTGATTTTCACCCTTTTAAACAAAACTCCCCAATGGAGTTGCCACTGTAAGGACCATGTCCCAGGGTCCCCTTGGGTGTGATTCCCCTATGAATGGCGGGCTCGTTTGGTAGGTGTTTGGATTCAAATATGATTTTTTTAAGCAAAATGTGTCAAACTAATACAAAATAAATAGACTAACCCAAAGAGCCAGACCAGAGCCTTGATCTAGAAAACCAGTAAGGTTCCTATACTAGGAATAGGTCCACTTCTTTAGATTGGTTACGGGTCATACTAACTATCTGGTTTAAGAGATTGGGCAGCAACTCATATCTAAGAACCCGATCGGGTTCCTGGGCTAGAACTGGACTCAATTCTCTATTCCAACCAATATTGTTGTTAGGATCCTGAAGCAATTCTACCCATTTGAGGAAGATTTAATAGAAAAGTAAACAAAACTGCAAATTTAATCGGTAGAGTCGCTAGTAAGTTTTTAGGAAAACTTACAAACCAGTCTACTTTCTAAAACAACCATAAACCAAAAGGGATGTCGCAAGGGGCAAAAGGTTAAAAAGGGTTTTTGAAAGGCTCCAAGTAATCCTTGGTTCGGGGACCATGTAACCCTGGAAACTCAAACTAAAGATTTAGATTCGAGAATGAACGTACGATGTCATGATGGCGTGTGTTATAACATTGCCCATCATCACTGATGGTCTCTACTAATCAATTCAGGGAATGAAAAGTAATTACACTAATAAGCAATCATGCAACATAGTAGAATCAATTGTAGAAATCAAGCATACAATGACGGTTTGGAAGAATTCAATGAAATGATGTAAATAATTACAGCAGATGAAGGCAAAATCAAAAATGAGACTAAACTTGAGATTAAATAAAATAAAGAGAGAGAAAATAAAATGGACGGAAGGTTCGAAAGAGTAGCGCCCTTAGGTTACCTATTTGAGTGACATAGAGAACCTCAAGATGAAAAATATCGAGCATCAACTTATGTCTTATCAAGTTTTGAGGATAGATTTGAGAAGGGTTTGATTAGGTTCTCTAAACCTTTCAGTATTCTCCCAAGGTGTTCTGGATTTTAGTCGTGTCCTTTCCAATTTCTAAAGTATTTTTCAATCTGTTTCTCTCAGTCTATATGCGTGTTCCTTCAATATTCGCTGATGTGCATCCTCTACTGGGGTTGGCCCCCCCTTTCATAGGACTTAAAGGGATAACACAAGTTGGTTTAGAGAAGGAGACCTAATTCAACTCTTAATACATTTAATCTAGGCAATCGAGACTATCTAGATAAAACTGTAATGGTTGAGATCCATTTTAGAGGCCGATAAGGACACTAAGAACCCAACCAGGATCTCAGGTTTAGGCCAGAACCCGACTGGGTTTCCTCTAGGCCAAGCTAGGCTATAGAGAGTGCACCCTGTTTCGGCTATAACTTCCTCATCCGACGTCCATTTTGGGTTATTCGTTTTTTTCCCCCTGAAATCTTGTTGAGCCTATTTTCTAACAATACTAATTTCATAATTCTTGGATAAGTGTGGAAGAGGATGTAAGTAAAATGGTGAATAGGTATCATTTTTAGTGCATGTCTTAGTAATCAGCTTATATCTTTTCTATTGCTTATCAGACATACAGTGTGCCATTAGAAAGATGATTCAATAAAGAATATAAATATCTAGAGTCAATAATTTTCTGCACCCTAGAGTGGGGTGAAAATTTGAATAAATCTTAACTAGGCACCCTGTAGTGTCAATTTTGACATATTTGGACTTCTTTTAGCCTTTGGGCATATTTTGGCTCGGATGTGTGGGTTTTGAGATTGTCGCACATTTTAAGGCTCTTTATTTCAACATCTAGGGATTCCAAAGTCTTATCCAATTGGTTTATCATCATCGAACATTTTGTGAAAGAAAGACACTTTTTAGGTGTCTACAAACTAGTAACACCTTGTTTGTAAAGCTAGTTTAGAAGTAATTACAATTACACAAGTAAGCAAAGCAACTATTAAAATGTTTATCAGGAAAGGCTTTCAAATTGTTAAAATGTTTATTAGGAAAGGCTTTCAAAATTTTCATTTTAGAATCAAACCTTATCAACCTTGTTTAAAGTTAGGCTCGTTCATAATAAAAAGGGAATTTTGGCTCCCTTAGTATCAGCAGTTTCTTTCCAAATTCATTTTAAGTTCACTTGAATATGGCCCATATTAAGCACGTAAGCTCCTGTCAACCGATTTGGGATACCTTCTAAATTAACATCAGTCAAGGGAGTGTGAAAATGTTCAAGTCTTTTTAACATGTTAGTCCTCATCCATGAAACCATTAGACTACAGAGTGTTTTTGCAAGTGAAATGCAGCATCACTACAATCACAACCATCATCGCCTGCTACGAACATTAGACATCCCTAACACATGCAAACAAACAAAATAGGGGCAAGCTAAACCGAGCTAGCTACTGCCTGATTCGCAGCCCTAGTCCAAAACTAGACAGGCTACTAAACCGGCCAGCAACAGCCTTGTTCTAGTTGTAGCCATTACACACACACTCATCTTGTAATAATTCCACAGGAGGGCAAAAATAGGGTTAAAACAGGGCAGTTGCTGCTCGGTCCACAGAGCTGAGCAGTCACTGCTAGGCCGTGCTGCTGAACCAGCCAACCTCTCTCTCTTTCAACTCGGTTCTCAAGAGAAGCACAAAATACACATTTAGCCAATTTCAAAACATAATTATAGGAGTCAATGACATTGTTTACATATTAACTAAAAGTGTATTGAACACCAAAAATAACATTTAAGACACCACACTGGCAATCATAATCATTATGCTTCATTGCTCGATTCTCTGTTCTCACTCATCACAACGCGGCTCCAAATTAACCTCAAAACCTGATCAACAACCTCATTCAATCCTTTTTTATACAAAATGACACAATTTTATTCATAACCTTAACTTCAACTGTTACTTCCTACTTTCATGGGTAATCAATAAAAAATTTGAAAATTATTAGTAATTAAAAGATTGGAGACCATCGACTTGAATCCCATACTAATGGATTCAAAATTGAGAGAGGATAGGATGATCAGGGGTTATTTCTAGCCACCTTGCCTCTCGGTCGATGCTCTGCCTCCTCCCTTGCCCTGCTACACTGCTTGTGCCCTCGTTCCTCCATGTAAGTTGTTGCTACCGGCCTGCTCTGTTCCTCTTCCCTTCGTTGCCTTACTTATGATCTCTCCTCTCTCCTTGCGTCAGTCTCTTTCGCTGTGTGAACAAATAAGCAAAATGAGTTCTAGTTTGGGTGAATGAGTTTCACAGTTATTCTCATTGCCTCATCCAAGTTCATGTACATAAGTTGCAATATATACAAGGCACTGGGTGTTTGTGTATGTGCTGGTTTTACCCTAGCTTGTAGCACAAGCCTTTAAAAATATGGAAAGGATGAAGCTAAATCATATCAAAAGATTATACAAAGATCTTTTGACATTCGGAGACCCTTTAAGACTCCCCCTTAAGTTGGTGCATGAAGGTTGACCACGCCCAACTTGCTTCATAAGTATTGAAATTGTCATTTACTGAGTGCCTTTGCGAACATATCATCGAGTTGCATTTTCGATGGCACGTAGGAAAGTGTCAGATCACCAGAGTGGTACCACTCACGAATGAAGTGACAGTTAATTTCAATATGATTGGTGCGTTCATGAAATACTGGATTTTTTACAATATAAAGGGCAGCCCGACTATCACAAAAAGAACTGCATAGCATGATTATAGAACACGCCTAAGGGGGCAAGACAGGATTTGAGTCAAAGCAATTCACTTATGACAGCCACCATGGCTCAATACTCAGCTTCGGGTAAGGACTTGAAACTGTAGTTTGCTTCTTAGTCTTCCAGGAAACAGGTGAACCACCGAGGAGTACTAGATACCCAGTCAAAGAGCGCCTTGTGAGGGGGCATGCGCCCCAATCTGAATCATAGTAAGCGATCAGTTGCAACTTATGACCAGCCTAAAGTAAGATACCACAATCGGGAGTACCCTTGATGTAACGAAGTACTCTACAAGCAACATTCATATACGCCTCTTGACGGTTGTACATAAATTGGGATAAGATATGCACATGCACTGCACAACAATGATCAGGATGAGTGACGGTGAGATAAATCAAGCGACCGACAAGTCTCTTGTAACACCCAACATCAGATAAGATATGCACATGCACTGTAAGTTTGTGGTTTTCCTCCATGGGGAAATCACTGAGCTTAGAACCCAATCGCAAACATTTGTTAACGATCTCCAACACGTATTTACGCTGACTTAAGAATAGCGCCACGAGCCACCTCAATCCCAAGGAAATACTTGAGAGGCCCAAGGTCTTTTGCACTAAAGCAATCATGAAGATATCCTTTAAAAGAAGCACATGCACTAGAATCATTACCATCCAAAATGATGTGGTCAACATAAATCAGAAGTGCCATGAGGACGAAGCCTTTCCTGTAGGTGAACACAGAATAATCCGCATATGAATGAGCGAGCCCATACTCCCGTAACTTGCAAGAGAGCTTAGCAAACCATTGATGAGGCGCCTGCCGAAGACCATAGAGAGATTTTGATGACGACACTCTTTCTTTGAGGAACTGCATGTCAAACCAGACGATGGCTTCATGTAAACCTCCTCATCTAGATCACTGTCGCATTGTTGATGTCTAATTAATGGAATTCCTAACCTTTTGAAACAACAACAAAGGGAAACATCGCACACTACATGTCTTGGGAATGGGGGCAACGCTCTCATTATGGTCAAGACCCTCAACTTGTTGATGTCCACGGATAATGAGATGCACCTTATACCGTTGGATGGTCCCATCTGAATTGTATTTGACATGATATACCCATTTGCAACTAATGGGTTTCTTCCCATTGGGAAGATCTTGTAGTATCCAAGTATGGTTTTTCTTGAGGGCCTGAATATCTTGTAACATTGTAGCTCTCCAATTAGGATTCTTTATAGCCTCATGGTAAGACTTGGGCTCTGTCTCCTTAGTAATAGCATTCAAGAAGCTTTAATGGGAAACAGAAAAATTTCTACGGGTTATATAATTCGTTATGGGGTAAGGCATACCTGAGGACTCTTCCTAAAGTCGATGGGCAAGCGAGAGAGGGTCTTTATCATTCAAAGTGTAGAACACATAATCCTCTATATGAGCGGGAGCATGTCGTGATCGAGAAGTGCGTGTAGAAGGGGGCTGTGATGGTTTCCCCAAAGCTAGGCTAGACCTTGCTTTTCTTGCGTCTTCACACGATCCATGCAAATCCATATTTACAGTTTAGGCTGCCAGGTTGTTTGGGCAGAGTAAGCGCCTCCTGGGTTGCGAGCCTAGTTTCATGGTAGGCCCTTAGCGCGCTTCAGGTGCTGGTCCTGGTTGGCTCTCGGCAAGGGGTGTTGTAGGCTCAGATGGACCTGGGCTGGTCTCGGTGACACTTCCCCTGACTTATGGCTCCCCAACACTAGATCCTCAAAGTCACCAAGCCTAGGCCCATCGTTCTTAGTCAGCTGGTTGGCCCATGGAAAAGAAATGGCGCTGGCTGACCCAGTAACATTACTGCTCATGAATGGGTAGTCCTGTTCACAAAACACAACATCTCGACTAACAAAAATTTCCCGAGTCTCCCAATCGCGTCCTCACCGCCCCGTTTTACCAAATGGGTATCCTAGAAACACATACTTTCGACTCCTTGAGGCAAACATGTCCTTCGTTCTTGGATTATTCTGAGCATAAAAAAAAATTAAAAAAAAACCAAAAACTTGAATCTCACTATGAGCGGGCCTTTTGTTGAAGAGAACTTCAAATGGTGACTTTCCTTCCAATAGTTTGGTAGGAGTATGATTTTTTAAGTATGCAGTCGTGAACGCGTATTTTCCCTAAAATTGGATGGGCAAGTTGGCCTAGAATTGATGCGCTCTTGCTACATTCATAATGTGTCTATGTTTGCGTTCAACCCTTCAATTTTGTTGTGGAGTGTCTACATAACTACTTTCCAGCAAAATACCACATTCATGATAAAATTCTTGAATTGGTCCCGAGGTAAACTCACTCCCATTGTCACTACGAACCACCTTTACCCCTTTATGAAATTGATTTTGCACCATTACAAAAAGTCACCCTACTTGTGTCATCAACAATGCTAAGAAAATAATGTGCACAACTTGTTAAGGTGACTCTATAAGGACCCCAAATATCACAATGGATTAAATCAAATATAGCTTTTGCATTATTGGTACTAACATGAAATTAATAACGAATTTGCTTTGCATGCAAACAAATCTCACAAACTTTTTCTTTTATTTTTTACCACCTGCTTGCTATGCCTAGACTACTAGGGAAGAGGGAGAGGACTTCACTTGATGGGTGCCCGAGATGTTTATGCCACAAACAACGAGCACTAACTGCAATGACGTGGTTGGATGGTGTGTGCTTCAGATAATAGACCCCTTCTCGCTACTCACTTGCTCCAATCAAAGTCCTCAAATTGCGGTCCTGTATCACACAAAAATCATCGTAATATGTCATTGCACAATTTAGTTGTTTACACAACTTGGAAATAGAAACAAGATTACACTTCAAATCGGGGCACATATAGAACATTTTCTAACTTCACATTTTCACCCAAGGCTGACAACCCTTGATCACGGGTTACGGTATAGGTACCATTAGGCAAACCGATAGCTACTGGAGCAATTTTCTTTATTTTGCTCAACATGTACGCATCTCCGACCATGTGACACGATGCTTCGCTGTTGTTGAATTAGAGAGTACACAACCACAAGAGGGGGGGCGAATTGTGGTGTCCGATTTTCGCAATATGCTGGCAAACAGTCTTAGGCCCTGTTCGCACAGGTTGTTTCTGAGATAAGCAGAAGCGAAAATCCAACAAAATTGAATGCGGAAATAATGGACACAGGATTTTTACGTGGAAAACACCTCTAGCCCAACTGAGGTTAAAAACCACGACCTACCTCCTGTAGGATTTGCACACTTCACTAAACGGGCTAAACACATTACAATAGTAACACACCTTGTTACAACTTGTAACACATGTAACTTGTCTTCCCTAAGACGAGTTACCCCACGTTCAAAATCCCCTTGATTTGGACACACACTCTTCTCACTCTTGTGAAAGAAGAATATAAAGGAAAAACACCCTATTACAATGCTTCTTTAACTAAGCTAATATAGGGTACAATGAAGTCCTAGTATGCCAACTTTGAAAGCTCAATTAATTCACTCACAAGGCTCGGTTTTCTTTTCAAACGTTTTAGCTCATGAACTCAGATTTTTTCTCTCTGAAAACCGATGTCTCCAAGATTGTAAGAAGCCGCCTTTTATAGTGCTTGGAACACAATTCATCAAATTTTTGGAAACTAAAAAATCTGAAGAATATAGAATCCTTTACCCACAAGGGATGGAAAAACTATTTCTGAAATTTTTGGAAACTAAAATCCTAGAGAAAATAGAATCCTTTAGCTACAAGGGGTAAGGTGACATGAGCTGTATAAGAAGAAAGAAGAGACTGCCTACTGCTTTGAAAGCGGCTTGGAAAACACTTCCTGAACCGCGTGCATAAGGCGGTGTTCTTTAACAGCTAGCCCATGTTTTTCTCAACTACCTTATCCACTTGCCAAAAATTGGATATTCTTTTTATTCAAAAAGATTTTGCAAATCCCTTAAGATTTTTGATAACCGTTTTTTAGGGTAAAGAATAAGATACTCCATAGAAAAATCTTTCTTGCAAATCTTTGAAGAAGCTGCTCAAAATCCAAAAGATAAAAATCGTGCAAAGCAGTTTTTCGCAGCTTATTATGGAAACACCCTGATCGCCCTGTTTCTAGGGTTGTTCTGAAGGGTGATCCGAAATATTTTCCGAAAAGCAAAACCTTTTCCAGTGAGTGGTAAATTAAAACTTTCTAATTGGCATATTAACAAGAGTCTAAAAATATAAAACCAAATCAAATCAAGACATCTTGTTGTAACCACTAGTCATCTTGTAGAACGACTTTGCTGCAAACACTTCACAGAACCTGTTTGTCACAGCTGCACTTATATCTTATGTTTCAAACACTTCACAGGATATGCTTCAAAACACCTTACAGAGCCTGTTCCTCATGGTTGTTCTTACATCGCTGACTTGAGTACCTGTTCTTGATAAACCATTAGTCAAGCAGTTTTAATATATTGAAAGAACAGCAGTAAGACCCTGTTGGTAAAGCCTGTTTGGAACAACAACAACACTACAACACTTGGATTTGTTATCATCAAAACCTTATACATTCTAACAAATTCCCCCTTTTTGATGATGACAAACCAAGTGACCATATTGACTTTCAAGGGCAATTTAAGTGATTTGTACCAATTATTCAAATTCACATGAAGCAGTTAGTATCGAAAAGATTGTAAGAAAATTAACTCGTCCATGGCAGAACTAAAACAATATTGGTCAACCTATCTTCCCCCTTTTGGCATCATTAAAAAGTAGGGGCGAACAGTCAAACAGAGGGTGTTTGCTATCACCACCACTTGGGTAATGGAGGAAAGTCAACAGGCGATACACTCAAGTGTTTTGGTACGGTAATGAGATTGGCCATCCTAGTCACACACAAGCAATTCACAACAAAAAGCAAGCAAGGCAAAGCCAATCAAAAACAAGATATCCTGTCATTCATCAAAAGAGTGCAACAGAGTACAAACTGATTCACCAAGAGAAGTGAGAACAGGCTATGAGAACAACAGATGGGAACAGCTCATGAGGGGTGTTCAAGGAGCAGAAGGAGAAAATTTTGCTGAAAGTGAAGAGAGAAGGGCGAGGAGATCTGCATGGCGTTTTGCATTTAGAGCTTTTTCCTCGTCCAGGGCAGCCTTTACAGCGTTAAGCTCAGTACTGAGGCGAGAGTTTTCTTCCAAAGCAGCCTCAAGCTTGGTTGAGGAACTGCCAGGAACAGGAGGACGGGGTGTTCTGGTCCCCTGTTCTGAGGCAGACCCTTCAATCAAAGCATACCCACACCCCATAAGGGTGTTACTCCCGATCTCATCAATGAACTGAGCGCCCACCTTCTTCTGCAGTGTCACCCAAAGTGCTCAAACACACTAGTCAGAAAGAAGCCGTATCCCAGATCATGTTCCCTAGAGGTGTTTGCAATTCTTGCAATATGTCGAATCATAATGGCAGGAAGGTTAATTTGCACTTCTGTGTCCATCAGATCCATCAAACACTGATCCATGGCATCAGCAAGATTTCGACCCTGGCCTCTGGGGATGACATTCTTGATGATAAACCAAAATAGCAATTGATGGAGCGATGTCATGTCCCCTTTCTTCACAGACTTGGGTGTTTGCAGGCTTGGTTGCTGGCTAAATTTCTGGGCGAGTTCCAGCGGCCTGGCTGCCCCTAGAATAGTCTTGTCTTCCCTCACATATATATCAAAGCCTGTGGAGGGAATCCCTAGAATGTCCCCTAATATCTTCGCATCAAAGCGAAGCTGCTTCCCATTAACAATACTTGTCACTACTCCTTCGGTGACAGTGCAGTTGGCATAGAACTCTGCCAACTCATGTACAGAACACCCCAACTGGGTGTTTGTAAACAACTCATACCACCCCTGTGCATGCAGCTTGTGCAGAAACACCCCCAGTCCCTGTTCCTCAAAATATTTGACCTTTATAATTTTGCCCCTGACAACCCGTCTCTGAATCAATTGGGTCAGTTTGGCTGAGATTGCAGACAGGGTAGATTTCTTGGCTCGTTTAGGTTGGGGCTCAGTAGGAGGGTCTTGGGTGGAGGCATGTTTGAGGGAGGCTTTTCTCTTGGGAGTTTTGAGGGGCGATGGTTTTGGTATAGGAAGAGGCTTATCCTCTGAGGACTCCGAGAACACGGGCATGCCCTGTTTGAAGGCAGTGTTCTCAGTGTCGCTATCTGATGAAGGCTCAGAGGAGGAATCAATCTCCTCAATAACAGGGGCTGACTGTTTGGCAGGACGAGGAGTGGAGTGAAAAGTTATTCGGGCTGATTTTCTTGTGGGTCTGTTTGTGGGTTTGGCCGAAGAGGGGATTTGTGGTTTTGGTTTGACAAGGGGTTCACTTTTTGAGGGCGCTTCAGTCTTGCCGCTTTTAGGCCTTGATGGTGGTCGTGTTTTTGGTACTCTAGCACGCCTAGCCATAATTTTGTACCTTTTGCGTTTCTCACCGGTTTGTGTTACCGGTGTGGCTTGTGCAGGCTTAACAGGAGACTCCTCCATTTGACCACTACTTCCCCCTTCTTCTTTTGACAAATCCTCCCCTAGGTCATCCCTAAAAACTTCAGGCCCTGTTTCTGACCCTGTTTCCTGCTCAGGAAACAGCCCAAACGAATTGATGTCATCTAACCCATGGTCCAACAGAAAAAGTTCATCTAAAGCCCCAATTTCTCTTTCAGATGCCCCAACAAGTTCTTGGGGTTGACATGCGCCCGTTTCACCAAACAAAATCAATTCCCACCCAAATTTGTACGGGATGTCTTCCAATTTCAAATTCACTGTTCTAAGGTCGATACTTTTCAAAAACCCAAAAGGTTTATAGGCAATGGATCGAGGAGGTTCAGTATTTTTACCTTCCATGAGGGCCGTCAGAAATTGTGTAGGTGCAAACAGGGCTGTGGCTGTTTGCAAGGCTGTGCCCTGTGTCTGGTTGCCCTGGGTCAAGGTCGAGGAGCTCTCGAAGCTAATGGGGAACGCCATTTTTCAGAGGAAGGAGAGAGATTAGGGTTTCTTGAACAGAGTTTCAAAGCAAGAGAGTTTCGGTGGAGGTGAGAGATTGAGCAAGAGCTTTAAAGGGAGAGAGAGACGTGCGAAATCTTTAAAAGATTTTGCCCGTTTTTGCAACGGACTTTAGCATTTATTGCGCATGCCTCGGGAAGAGATTAGCAGTTTTCAATTTGTTGCACACATTTGACAAACAAGAGGCGTACCTGTTCCTGATGCTTGTTCTTGAGGTTACTTGCTCGGTAACATTGGACAATAAGGGCAATCTCATTAGACCTCAACGAGTGTCAGCAAGTTGCAAACCTCACATATGCTAAACATAGCACACAAGTTGATTGCAAACAAAAATTTAACATATTGTACCCGTCACTTTTAAATTTTGCAAACAGGGAGAGAGAACAGGTTGGTCAGGTTGTTCTAATTAAGCCTAGTTCGAGTCTATTCCTTTCAAATTGTTCTCTACTCAATGCCTTTGTGAATATATCAGCAATTTGATTTTCAGTGGCACAAAAATTCATTGAGATCACTCCCTTTTCAACATTGTCTCTCAAGAAATGATGACGAATGTCAATATGTTTTGTTCTTTTGTGTTGACATGGATTTTTGGCAATGTTAATTGCACTTGTATTGTCACAATAAATAGGAATGCATCCTATGTCAACACAAAAGTCCTTGAGTTGTTGTCTTATCCATAATAACTGAGCACAACAAGATGCAGCTGCCACATACTCAGCTTCTGCTGTGGACAAGGCAACAGAGAGTTGTTTCTTGGTTGCCCAAGATACCAAACAAGGTCCAAGAAAGTGAGCCATACCTGAGGTGCTTTTCCTATCAACCAAGAAACCTGCGTAATCAGCATCAGCATACCCAACAAGATCAAAGTTGCAACCTTTAGGATACCATAAGGCTAGATCAGGTGTATGTCTTAAGTACCTAAAAATCCTTTTAACAGCCTTTAGATGAGTTTCTTTAGGGTTTGACTGAAAACGTGCACATAGACCAACACTAAAAATAATGTCAGGTCTACTAGCAGTTAGATATAAGAGTGACCCTATCATGCCCCTATAGGATTTCTCCTCAACTGAGGGACTACCATCATCCATTACCAACCTAGTTGAAGGAGAGATGGGAGTATCAATGGGCTTGGCTGACTCCATCCCAAAACGCTTAAGTAATTCCTTAATATACTTTTGTTGATGGATCATGGTGCCGTTTGAAGTTTGCTTGATTTGCAAGCCTAAAAAGAAATTAAGCTCACCCATCATGCTCATTTCAAACTCACTCCTCATCATTTTTGAAAATTCATTGCACAATTCATGATGAGTTGCACCAAATATGATGTCATCGACATATACTTGGACAATCAACAAATGTTCCCCCTTAGATTTTAGAAACAAGGTATTGTCTACCTTGCCTCTTGCAAAATTATTTTCCAATAAAAAGCTTGACAACCGCTCATACCAAGCTCTAGGAGCTTGTTTTAAACCATAAAGTGCCTTGTCAAGTTTGAAAACATGGTTAGGAAATTCATCACTTTCAAAACCGGGGGGTTGTTTGACATACACTTCCTCTTTAAGGTACCCATTTAGAAACGCACTTTTAACATCCATTTGATATAACTTGATCTCCATGTGGGCTGCAAAAGCTATCAAGATTCGAATGGCTTCCATCCTTGCAACAGGTGCAAAAGTCTCTTCATAATCAATTCCCTCTTCTTGGTTGTAGCCTTGAACCACCAGCCGGGCCTTGTTCCTAGTGATTGTTCCGCACTCATCTAGCTTGTTACGGAACACCCACTTGGTTCCAATGATTGTTCTATCCTCTGGCCGTGGCACAAGGTGCCATACTTTGTTTCTTTCGAGCTGATGGAGTTCTTCTTGCATGGCTGTGACCCAATCTGAATCTGCAAGAGCTTCATTAATATTCTTAGGCTCAATTTTTGAGAGAAAAGCATAGAAAGCACAGAAATTTTTAAGCCTAGATCTAGTTTGAACTCCTGCATTAATATCAGACAAAATTTGATCAAGAGGATGTGAACTTTGGTATTTCCATGATCGTGGTGAAAGGGGGTTCACAGATATGCTCTCCATCCTAGCTGGAATACTTGGCGAAACAAGTTCAGGTCCTGTTCCCAAGCCTGTTTGGGAGCCTGTTCCTGAAATTATCTCAGAAGGGTTCGGCTGATGTTGTCCCGAACAGGGTTCCACCCTGTTTCCCCCTGTTTGGTTCACACCCTGCCTACCTTCCTGAAGAACAGCTTCAGGCCTTGATTCCTCAGGTTGATCCTTACCTGGTTCATCTTGAAGCAGTATGTCTTTTCTAACAAGACCTAGTTCGAGGTCTTCCTCCTGTGCATCATTCTCACTTAGAGAGTTAGTTTCATCAAAAAGCACATGCACACTTTCTTCAACACACAAGGTTCTCTTATTAAACACTTTGTATGCCTTACTATGTGAGGAGTAACCGAGGAATATTGCCTCGTCACTCCTTGGATCAAATTTCCCTAAGGCATCCTTTCCATTATTATGCACAAAATATTTACACCCAAAAACTCTCAAATGCAAAATATTTGGCTTTCTTCCTTTGAGGATCTCATAAGGAGTTTTGTTAAGAACAGGTCTAATCATGCATCTATTTATAATGTAACATGATGTGTTTAAAGCTTCAGCCCAAAAATTTCTAGGAAGACCACTAGCAACAAGCATTGTTCTAGTCATGTCCTCTAGAGTACGATTTTTGCGCTCTACCACCCCGTTCTGTTGGGGTGTTCTTGGAGCTGAAAAATTGTGATCAACACCATGCTCATTACAATAGTCAATAAAGCTCGAATTTTCAAATTCTGTACCATGGTCAGACCTTATGCATACCAAAGAGTGTCCTACCCTCTTTTCAGTCTTTTTAATGAAAGCAAGAAATTTTTCAAAAGTTTCATCTTTAGAAGCCAAAAACAAAGTCCAAGTGAAACGAGAGTAGTCATCCACTATCACAAGCACATACCTCTTGCCACCTCGGCTCATGATCCTCATTGGACCACATAGATCCATATGTATTAATTCAAGGGGTCGAGTAGTGCTTATACACTTTTTAGACTTAAATGAATTTTTGACTTGTTTGCCTTTGGCACATGCATCACATACCTTGTCATCATTGAATTTGATGGAAGGTAAGCCAACTACTAAATCTTTGGTTACAAGTTTGTTCAAAAGAGAGTGGCTTGCATGACCTAGTCTTTTGTGCCGAAGCATAACATCATCTTTTAAGGCACTCAAACAAGTCAAATTATTTTGGGGAAGAGTAGAAATACACACTTTATAAACATTTTTGTGTCGCTTCCCCCTCAACACAACATCTCCTGTGTTCATGTTTACAACCAAGCAACGTGTTGGAGAGAACACTACTAGGTTGTCTTTGTCACACAGTTGGGACACACTTAGCAAGTTGTGTTTTAAACCATCCACAAAATAAACATTGTCAATTGAATGGGAGAGTGACTCACCTATCTTACCTATACCGACAATTGTCCCAGATTTGCCGTTTCCAAATGCTACACTCCCTCCTTCTGATGCTGTAAGTGAGAGAAAATTGGATTTTTCACCAGTCATATGCCTCAAACACCCACTGTCAACATACCACAGCTGCCTGTTCCCTAGACTGTTTCCTGCACTGTTTGCTGGGTTGTTTGCTGGGTTGTTCTCTCTCACTTCAGCCTGCAAAACAAATCAAGGGTTAGTTTTGGGAACCCAGATCCACTTGGGTCCCATTCCTTTGGACGTGTAAATCTCATCTTTCCTAACCCACATTTGTTTTACATGCACTGAGTTCTTTTTAATGGCATACTTTCTTATAGGACAAGCATATCGATAATGCCCCGTTTTACCACAATGAAAACAAACAATATTTTCAGGTAATCCCACATATTTGTTATTCACTGGGTAGGTCATCTTAGGCGCAAAACCTAGTCCTCTTCTATTTTAACTATGATGAGTGTTTAACCATTCCAACGCCCTTGAGAACCTGTTCCAGAGCTTGTTTGTGGCAAGGTCCGATTCTAAGTGTTTTATTTTTCCAAGCAAGTTTCTGTTTTCTTCCAGCAAAGACTCGACCTTACCTTTTAAGTCAAGAGATTCTTTTTCTAGCTCAGTCAGTTTAGTGGAACAAGTCTCTTCTTTCATGAGTAGAGTTTCTTTAAGCACATTGATGTTTTCATGCAAGGCAAGAGTCTCTTTGTCAACTTCAAGCTTTTCTAATTTAAGGGTTTCATTTTCAAGTTCTAAATCTCGAACATCCCCTTTTAATTCAGCACATATATCCATTATATTGTATACTAATTTCTCAAGAGTTGATTTATTTAGACCACGTACCTTGTTCTTGAGTTGAGTCAGACTATCCGTTGACCCATCATCTGAATCAGTGTCACTCCTTGCCATGAGTGCTACATCAGCTTCCCCAGCTTCAGACCCTTCCTCATCCTCACTTGAATCTCCCCAGGCCGCGAGCATAGCTTTTGAGAACCTTTTCGCTGAGCTGCTTACACCCTGTTTCCTCCCCTGTTTTCTGGGGTGTTCGGGTTCTTGTTCTTCCTTGTGCAGTGGGCAGTTTCTCACAATGTGGTCCAGCTTACCACACTTGAAACACCCAGTGAACTGTTCCCGAGGGGTGTTCCTGGCTTTGCCGAAGTCCTTCCTTTTGATGTTTTCTTTGACTTTCTTGAAGAACTTCTTAAATTTTTGAGTCATCATGGCAATCTCCTCCTCCTCAGAATCAGAATCATCTTCTAAGGCCTTTAGTGCAAGACCTCGTTCTCTCTTTGTCTCATCTTTCTGTTGAGAATATTTCCTAAGTTCATATGTTTGGAGGTTGCCAATCAGCTCATCTAGGGTGATCATGTTCATGTCCTTGGCTTCTTGGATGGCCGTTACTTTTGCTTCCCAAGAATGAGGTAAAATTCTTAGGATCTTCCTTACTAATTCTTCGGTGGTGAAGGATTTTCCCAAGGATTTCAACTCATTCGTTATGTGAGTGAAGCGAGTGTACATGTCCATCACACTTTCCCGATCACCCATCTCGAACAGCTCATACTTTCTCATAAGCAATTCAATCTGGGATTGCTTTACTTGATTGGTCCCTTCGTGAGCTACTTGCAAAGCATCCCAGATTTCTTTGGCCGACTCACATTCAGATATGCGAGTATATTCATCAGGACCTAGGCCAAAATATAGGAGTTTCTTGGCCTTGGCATTCTTCTCCATCATCTTGTAATCTTCAGCATTGAACTCCTTAGGCTCCTTGGGGATTGACTTTCCATCTTCAGTTGTTTTCTTAGGGATGAGTGGTCCATGCTTGATGAGCATCCACAACTCATAGTCCTCGGCTTGGATGTAGTTTTCCATCCTATTCTTCCACCAACTATAGTGTTGGCCATTAAAGTATGGTGGACGAGTTATGGATTGACCTTCAAGTATGCCTTGTGGAGTACTCATCTTCAAGGATCTCTCAAAGGTGTTAGCTTTTACAATGAGAACCTGCTCTGATACCACTTGTTGAATTAGAGAGTACACAACCACAAGAGGAGGGTGAATTGTGGTGTCCGATTTTCGCAATATGCTGACAAACAGTCTTAGGCCCTGTTCGCACAGGTTGTTTCTGAGATAAGCAGAAGCGAAAATCCAACAAAATTGAATGCGGAAATAATGGACACAGGATTTTTACGTGGAAAACACCTCTAGCCCAACTGAGGTTAAAAACCACGACCTACCTCCTGTAGGATTTGCACACTTCACTAAACGGGCTAAACACGTTACAATAGTAACACACCTTGTTACAACTTGTAACACACGTAACTTGTCTTCCCTAAGACGAGTTACCCCACGTCCAAAATTCCCTTGATTTGGACACACACTTTTCTCACTCTTGTGAAAGAAGAATATAAAGGAAAAACACCCTATTACAATGCTTTTTTAACTAAACTAATATAGGGTACAATGAAGTCCTAGAATGCCAACTTTGAAAGCTCAATTAATTCACTCACAAGGCTCGGTTTTCTTTTCAAATGTTTTAGCTCATGAACTCAGATTTTTTCTCTCTGAAAACCGATGTCTCCAAGATTGTAAGAAGCCGCCTTTTATAGTGCTTGGAACACAATTCATCAAATTTTTGGAAACTAAAAAATCTGAAGAATATAGAATCCTTTACCCACAAGGGATGGAAAAACTATTTCTGAAAATTTTGGAAACTAAAATCCTAGAGAAAATAGAATCCTTTAGCTACAAGGGGTAAGGTGACATGAGCTGAAAACACTTCCTGAACCGCGTGCATAAGGCGGTGTTCTTTAGCAGCTAGCCCATGTTTTTCTCAACTACCTTATCCACTTGCCAAAAATTGGATATTCTTTTTATTCAAAAAGATTTTGCAAATCCCTTAAGATTTTTGATAACCGTTTTTTAGGGTAAAGAATAAGATACTCCATAGAAAAATCTTTCTTGCAAATCTTTGAAGAAGCTGCTCAAAATCCAAAAGATAAAAATCGTGCAAAGCAGTTTTTCGCAGCTTATTCTGGAAACACCCTGATCGCCCTGTTTCCAGGGTTGTTCTGAAGGGTGATCCGAAATATTTTCCGAAAAGCAAAACCGTTTCCAGTGAGTGGTAAATTAAAACTTTCTAATTGGCATATTAACAAGAGTCTAAAAATATAAAACCAAATCAAATCAAGACATCTTGTTGTAACCACTAGTCATCTTGTAGAACGATTTTGCTGCAAACACTTCACAGAACCTGTTTGTCACAGCTGCACTTATATCTTATGTTTCAAACACTTCACAGGATATGCTTCAAAACGCCTTACAGAGCCTGTTCCTCATGGTTGTTCTTACATCGCTGACTTGAGTACCTGTTCTTGATAAACCATTAGTCAAGCAGTTTTAATATATTGAAGAACAGCAGTAAGACCCTGTTGGTAAAGCCTGTTTGGAGCAACAACAACAACACTTGGATTTGTTATCATCAAAACTTTATACATTCTAACAGCTGTCTAGCATCCACAACACTTTATCTGAAAACTTTTCGCATATGGGTTGTGACACGTCTATGAGGCTCATCAAACTCTAGACTTGTTTTACTGTGAGCCAGGTATACTGGGTTGGCCCACTGGCCCAAATTTTTGTTGTTGCTGCTCTCTGTTGCGGCACAAGTTAGGCCAGAATATGTGATAGGCCCAAATGCGCCTTCACTATGGACGGACCGCTGCTGAAGCGGTTTCCCGACCTGTTTCACACCCAGCTCTTGCTCTACCACCGCCTGGCCTGCCACCACTTCCTTTGTTTCCTCTGCCATGTCCCTGAGTTCCCCAACCGGGTGGATAGCCGACTACCTCATAGCAAACGGACTCTTCATGTTCATGTCTAACATAAATTTTGCACGCTTCTTTCTCATACACGCGAGCTTGTTCCTTCATTGCAAATGCCATACCTAATTCGACATCGCTATCTCGTGCAATCATATGCTTTTCGTGACTCTCCTGTTGTTGTGTCATATTGAATATTTTTCCAAGTTGCGGAAGTGGATCAAGTGCTAATATTTGACTCCATATTATGGAGCATGCGTCGTCGTTCAACCCTATCAAAAATTAATGGGTCTTGTCAGATTCATACATAGCTATTAGTTTACTAGCAACTCCACACTTGCATCTACTACACATACATATCGGGACTTTGACTAGGTTATTTAGCTCAGTCCATAGATGCATCAGTTTCGAATAAAATTTGCCCACCTCTAGGGGTCCTTGCTTACAATTTGCAATGGCGGCCTTGAGTTGATGAATTTTTGGGTTATTGGCCGTTCCATGTCACTTCTTTAGGTCATCCCACATGGTTTGCGCAATGTCCAACTATGCTATACTCATATGAAGTTTTGGGTATGTGACATTGAGTATCCACGAGCATAACATGGAGTTCACCATGTCCCATGCGTGATATTCTAAGAATTCTTCACCTTCTTTTTCATCCGGCCTAGTTAAACTTCCATCAATAAACACTAGCTTATTCTTAGCCTTCAATGGCATTCTAACTGCCCTCTCCCACAAGTTGTAATGTTTACGGTCGAAAACAACTGCCCTAATCATCACCCAGGTCCTTCTAAGGGGTGTAAGTAGTATGGTGAGTGGGGCTCTATTATGAACCTTGTCCTTCTTTCACCACTTGACATGCTTGTGTTCTTGGCTAGTACGTGGGATGGCGGGCAGGCTCTGATACCATAAACAAATAAGCAAAACGAGTTCTAGTTTGGAAGAATGAGTTTCACGGTTATTCTTATTGCCTCATCCAAGTTCATGCACACAAGCTGCAATATATACAAGGCGCTAGGTGTTTGTGTGTTATCCAGTTTTACCCTAGCTTGTAGCACAAGCCCTTAAAAATATGGAAAGGATAAAACTAAATTATATCAAAAGATTATACAAAGAATTATTTACATTAGGAGACCCTTTAAAACTCTGTCTCTCTTTCTAGTCAGCTGGTCGGGATTGAAGAGTAGGGGTTTTGAAGGGTCCTGCCTCCTTTTTCGAAACAATAGGTGCCCCCTTCTTTTTGTTTTTTTTGTTTTTTTCTTCTAGCCCAAATCACTAAATCTAAGTAAGTTTGGACCCAAATATACTAAGCCCACTTGATTCTAACATCTAATAGCCATACTAGTCCTACTGGCTTCACTAAACTCTCATAATCATAGACATTTGTTAATGTAGCTAAACTTACTCTTTCACATGTAATGAATCAAGAAACACAAAAATTAATTCAAAAAACTGATGCACTTAGTTAACATGTAGAATTTAGTCTAATATGGCCAATAAAATAAAAAATAGCTGATTAAATTACAATCTTAATAATTAATTCTAATTGAAAATTTTCTATTATTATAGGAAGTGTGCTCAAATGTGATTAAAATCTCATAAGAGGAAACAATCTTATATGCCACTTTATCCATCCCCTCTACTCATTCATCCCAAACTTTCAAAAACTCAATATTATCAAATCTCCTCCATGCAACAGTCAAAAGCTGAAAAACTTTGTATTTCGATTACGCCCAAGAAGCCACAATTCCTGTGACTTTTAGATCCAATGCACAAACTCTTTCTGCTCCTCCACCTTCAATGCAAGGCAATACTTCTCTCCAGCTGAGTATTATCCCTAGTCAAAGGCAGCCTCTCTAAATTAGTGCACCTAAGCTTAGTAGCAACTTGAAACACAGCCGAACCGCTCACCTGCCCAAATTTGGGATACTTAACATTGAAATCAATCATTGATACTTACAAATTGTAGCCACAATTTGAGCTTTTCATATTGGGTTCCATCATATCAATTCGATGTACGTAACTCAACTGAAAATATGGCATGTAGAACCTGTGCCAAGGATCTAACCGGATTTCCGGAAATAAAGTCTGAGAACTTTTATGAATTTTAAAAATCGAGAAATTAAGCATTATTGTCTTAGAGGCTTTATTTAGGTAGGCCTCGGATTGTATCCTACATTCAATTGAGATAATTTCTAGGTTTAAGATTAGGTATCAAATCAAAACTCTTTGGACTTGTTTACGCCTAGTTTAGAAAATAGAGTCAAGCTTAGAACACTGACATAATCAGTTAATATTCATGTCCTAACTCTCTTATGTTTCCTTTTTAAATGTGTTTTGTTTGGTTACGCGTTGTATTTTGTTTGAAATGTATATTCAAGGGCCTTCCTGAATAAACTACTATATTGTTTTGAATTTTTTTTAATAAATATTGTTTGAAGTATCATATATATATATATATTAAAAGTTGGATGGAATCAACATATGAGTGCCATGTGTCATGCCACTTAGGATGCCATATGTAATGCCATGTAGAATTAATTAGCTACCTAAATGTCCATTTATGATTTAACTAATGCAGTGCTATATTGATTTTAAACAATGACTTTTTGCATATCTTATATATATATATATATATATATATATATATATATATATATCTATATATATATATTATATATATATATATATCTAATATATATTATATATAATATATTATATTATATTAATATACTATAATAAAATATTCATTGCATTAATAAATTCAAAAGGTGGTCCATAAAGTTTGCCCATAAAAATAGATGTTACAGACGCTAGAAAATTTTGACAAGAAAATAGTAAATAAATAATTATATTATGAAAACAAAGGAATTTTAAGTGATTTAAAAGGAAAAAAATAAAAGACACCATAATAACTCAAAAAAACAATAATTATGTTGTTATAAAATTACTATTACCCTTAAAATTGACACATTTTTATTACTTGTTTATATTTAATTGAATTTAAAATAACAATTGGTTAAAATTCCTGCATGCACTTTTGACATATCTTATGTAGTCATTAGTAAGAAGATAATATAATTTTTATTAAATTATAAATAAAAAAGATGATCCATTTTATCTACTAAAACTTGCCCACAAAAAAAAAGGCATTTCATATATTAGATAATTTTTAAACAGTAGTAAATAAATAATTATGATACATATATAAAAGGAATTTAAATAATTTAATGCAAAAAGAAAAAGAAATAATGATAACTCAAAAAAATAATTATTTTATAATGCAATATCAATTCTTTATATTAAAGTGATCCAATGTCATATAGTTGTTATTATTTGGTAATAAAATTTATTCTCCAAAAATATAATCGTTCAACAATGAAAAACTGAACAAATAAAATAAAAAAGTGAGTTCAAATTAAGAATGGAGAAGATGTTACAACAAAAAAGAATCTAGGAAAATGTTCAACTTTTGATAATTAAATAATCTGACACATTGATTTATTTTTACTATTCGGAAATAAATTATCTATTATGTTATGAATACATTTAAAAAAGTTTGAATTATGTCCTTGCATCGCAAGGGTTTAACCCTAGTTGTTATAGAAAGTGGTTGAGGAGGTGCTTATCAAAGGAGTGCCTGTCTACACAGAGAAAAGCCATAAGTTCCTATCCAAAAGTATTTTTTAAAAATGTTAGTATTCGAGATGGTTCAAGTGAGAACTTGAGTAAAGAAAATTCATAAGACACTAATTCCTGAAGTGAAAGAACTTGAAGAGTTGTCGGAGGTTTGCTCCAAAGTTCATGAAACGTGCATCTTTCTCGGGCAATTACGTACGCACCATATAGTTGTTGAGCATAGGACAAGATATCGATAACTGTCCGATCTGACGGTTGGTCATGAAGTGGATCGACTGCAATTGGATTGATTGTAGGCCATGAGACTTAAGGGTCACTCGCTGTGTGATTTTAAAAAAGAGGTGAACCTTAGAATAATCGAGTTAGTTTCTGAACCATAAACCTGAATTGGAAAAATAATGGACTAAAGTCTAAGGAGTAGGTTGGGAATGCTGGAAAATGTTTTCAAAATTGTTTGAATTATATTTCCTTTCATCACAAAAATTGTTCGAGATTGACTTGAACTGTGTTTGACTATTAAAGGTGGTTGCTATTGAGTTCTGCCTTACTTTTCAAAATGTTTTGTTTTCAAGTTATGATCATAGGCGTGGGGAAGGGAATCGAGTCTAGAAGGGAGGCCATTTATCACATAATACTTAGAATGTTATTACCAGTAAGTTACGTTTCCCGAAGTTGTTAAGTGTATTGATTCTTGCTGAAACATTGACTCTAACCTTTGATTGACTTTAATAATAAAGAAAGTATTCTTGGATTCATTGGTATTAAGCCTTGTACTTCCTATAGGAAATATGATGGGAATACGCCCATTAGGATGTTCACTGCCACTATGTGGTTAAATATTAACAATAAAATAAATAAGACTTTTTCGAGCATTACATACACTCAGCAAGAGCTTCTTATTTGAAATTGGGACTCTAAATTGTCAACGCTCGGTTAAAGTGCCTAAATGTCGATCACAAAGGCTGTGAACAAGGACCTTGACCGGAATTGGGTATAGTTCAAGGCTTAGAAGCATGATCATGAGTTGAGGATGAAAAATACAGAGAAGATAAAACTCTAGGACAGAGAAATTTTTTCCCTATGTTATAAGGCCTAAACACCACTTAATCCCATATGATTGAATCGGCGAGGACTAGGGTAAAGTTTAGAGCTCCAAAGCACCACTTGAAATAGCATATAGTTTTGAGAGATTTTGGTAAAAGAAATAGAAATGAGTTGTACCATATATATTTCATCGAAGTATGCCTATAAGATAGAAAATTGACCTATTTAAAGGCTTGCAAAAGCTCATAGCTTATATTTGAAATAAGGAATTAGCCAAAAGAAACATTACCTATAGCTAAGATAGATAAAAATTCCCCTAAGGACCAATAGAAAATAACTAACACATAGCCAATAGAAGTTAGAAAACAATTTCACTTATACAAGCTAATGAAAATGCTCCACAAATTAGCAAATTCAAATTGGAAGATAATAATACAAATAGTACTACTTTTCCTTGTCTGTTTATGTTGGAATTTGATGAAATTTTAGTCGTGAAAAGTTTATTTCGTCATGTCCTAGCTCTCTAGTTAGGTTCATGGTCCCTGAATCCAATTTTCACTCTCCTTTTCAAGGTTGAGTAATGTAGGTCAAAATTTTGGCAATATGTGCTCCTTGTTGAATTTCTCTCATTACTAGGAGGTACCAAAACTGGACTTGCGGAAGTTTTCAATCATACCTAATATGCTTTATTTAGGGTTCATTTGCTAATTCAAAACATGGCTCAAAAGTTGATCTAAAATTCTTGAAAATAAAGTGGGCAGGAGATAAATTAGTCTAAACTCCTTATTTATAGCTATTAATTGCCTCTAACACATTGACAATTTTCTTACGAGCATCCATAGGTCTTGAAATAGCAAAGACCTTGGAGCGTGGACCCCCAAAGCCCCTTAAACAATACTGGTGAAAAGGGAAGATAGCTGTGTCTAAGTAGACCTGGCAAATGGGTCATTCGGGTCGGGTACGGGTCGGGTCAAATTCGGGTTGGGTTATGTTCGGGCTAAATGAGATTTCGGGTCATTTCGGTTTGGGTCGGGTATGGTTCGGTTCGGATTAATTTCGGGTCAATCAATTTTTGGTCAAATACGCTTGTCATGCCAAAACAAGTAACTTTGTAGAAAATTTCGGGTCGGGTATGGTTCGGTTCCGGTCAATTCGGGTTTCGGGTTCACTTTCGGGTGAGCATATTTCGGGTGTCGGGTCGGCTATGGGTCGGGGTCGTTCGGTTCGGGTTTCGGGTCTTGGGTCAGTTTTGCCAGGTCTATGTCTAAGGCCTTGACACAATGCAACATCTTGCACTTGGGCTCTCAAAGGCATTAGAACAAGTTGCTTATCATGTATCATCAAAATTGATCCATATTTAGCTTGAAAATTAACCAAACTTTTGATAAATATGCACTAATTGAGGTAGAAGAGTTTGGTTTAATGTTGACTTTGAACAATAACTCCACAAGGGTGGTTTTAGACTCTTGCACCGCATCAGCTTCCCTCATTTTACAAAGTGTTCCACAAGTTCTCGAACAAACTTAATACCTAGCCTTACTGTAAGTTAAAGAAAACTTAGGAGTTCCTAGCAATACAAAAGTGATGTCTCTTATTCTCTTGCCTTCCGCAAAATATAATTCAGATGATTTGAGTTGAGAATAATAAAAGTAGTTCTCTCTCAAAGCTCAATCGATGTGCCCAAGTGCTATAGCCATTTTTGTATGACATAGTCCTCTACTTATAGACGATGAAATCTTGCTTGCATAATTAGATGTAGAAGATTAAGCTTGAATAACTTAGGCCCTTGATATTGAACTACAAGAACATATCTTTCATAGTGTTTGACAATTGTTCATTGTAATTACATAATTTCTCTTTTAGTTGGGCAAAGTTAAACTCCATTTACTTCACTCAACTTCACAACTGATTGTGAAAACATTTCTCTGAACTTTTCCTATTTAATCTCGATGTAACTGTGTTTCATCTTCATCTTGTTTTTTATCATTGGCATTTTCTTCATCAAATTAGAGACTTTAAAATTTGGCTTTTTTTGTGCATATTAAGCTTGATATCAACCCTTGCCCATTGTGGAATGCTTTTGAATTAGGTATGTTTTTTTACTTACCTCTCAATTTGGCATATTTGTGATTGTAGTGAGATAATCCTTGCTTTAACAATATACTTAATAAAGTGGGAGTCACTTTATACGTGCTTACTATTCACAAATTAGGGTCTACTTGTATACAATAATTATTCAAGGCATTACAGACAATACATATGCAAACCAAAGCAATTTTTTTCACTTGACCAATCAATGTCTCTACAATTTACTTGTATTTCACATTTAGTAGCATTCATCAGACTATCTATCTTGTCAAACCACCTTTTTTTTACAATAATTAACTGCATGCTAAATTAATATCAATACTTTGTTCAGATCATAAGTTTTCTCAGGTTGGTGGCCTATGCTAACTCACTTCATGTTGATCAGTTCTGACATATCTGTGACACTTACAAGACGATCAAGCTCTTTATGGTCTCATCATTTCTCAATGAATCTTATTGGTTACTCTGATAAGCATACAACTTTTATCAGAACCTATTTCTGAGCATATAGCTAGTACGACTCCTTGTTAGGGTAGAGCATATGTTTCTGTTGGACTCTGACTTAGCTATGACTTTTACAGATCTCAATAATCTGATACAATCAAAACAATAGTGCACCATGTATTTTACAGCTTTGTCAGATATTTTTACAGTTTTGTTATTACTGTTATAACCGCAAGTATTGTTCAACTGGCAAAGTTAGTTACAAGAGCGGGAATACAGGCAATGGCTCTACATATCACATGGGGAGAGGAATGGAGGCGGCATAAGATATTTTGCTCAATTCTCTCTCATCTCTTCTGTCTCTCTCTCTCTGTCAGTATTCAAATCATGGATTGTGACGATTTATGAGGATCAACTTCCTAAATTGAGTGATTCTCCTTGGATTGTTGTCAGTGGTATCAGAGCAGCACGTTTCTGGATTTTTCACACACTGGCTCAGACGTGACAAAAGTCCGCCATGAAAGAGACAGTGAAAGCTTTCATGGAAAAGCATAGATGTTGGATTCAGCAGCAACTTTCAGAACAAAACCAGAAAATCGAAACTTAACAACAACAAATGACGGCTCAAATGTTGAATCAACTCCGAATACAAGAGGAGAAGACTCACAGCAAGATTGGATCAGGGAACAAAATAGAGGCTAGAAGCACTCTGCATTTCAACCCAAAAGTGGAATTCCCCACTTTCGATGGGTCAAACCTGAAAGGAAGGATTAAGAAATGTACACGGTGTTTTTCTCTTTGTCGAATAGGAGATGAACAGAAGGTGGATCTCGCAGCCCTGCATCTCCAGGGACTGGCTGAGATCTGGTTTGGGAGATATATTTTGGGACGGTGAAATATTACGTGGGAAGAGTTCATCGTTGATGTATGTTCCCAGTTTAGAGATGACTTGGGCAGCAAGGTGGCAGAGAATTTCAATCGCCTACAACAGCTAGGAACTCTAGGCGAGTATCTAGCTCGATTTGAGGAAGTTAAGGCCCTTATGTTGGTAAGGAGCCCAACGATGCCTGAAACTTATTTCTTTGAAAGTTTTATAGGATGGTTAAAAGGCTGCTATTAAGTCATTTGTACGAGCACCACATCCCCAAAATTTATATGCCGCTATGGAGATTGCAAGACTGCAAGAAGAAACTGTAATGGCATTGAAGACACCCCAGACAGAGTATCAAAGCCCAATTTCATGAGTCCTAACCCTAGACCCTTGTTGCCAACCCCTAGGCCAGTCAACAAAATAAACACAACCCTTGGGGCTACTCCTAGGAACCTAGGCAAGAATACCTATAGGCAAAGACCAACAAGGTTTATTCGAGCTTCTGTGAGGGCTGAAAAGATAGCTAAGGGTTTGTGCTATTACTGCGATCAACCATTCAGCATGGGTCATAAGTGTGGGAGCAAGACTACTCAGCTCTTCGTAGTGGCGGTCCCTGGATATGAGGAGAAAGAACCTGATGGCTCCAATGAATTTTCTGGGGCAATTGACTTTGATTCAGATATTATGGACCCACAAATATCTATGAATGCTATGAATTTGGGTTACTGGCTCTTACACTATGAGAATTAATGGACATCTGGGGAAGAAAACCATACACACTCTTATAGACTCTGGCAGCACACATAATTTTTTTGATATCAATTTGGCTAAGAAACTGGGTTGTAAGATGGAGCCAATAGCATTACAAGCTGTACCATAGCTGATGGAAATTAGTTCCAATGCCAATATATCTGTAAGCATTTTACTTGGCAAATGCATGGCACTGATTTTGTATCTGATGTGTTACTTATACCCCTGGGAGGATGTGAGTTGATATTGGGAATTCAGTGGTTGGCTACATTAGGGACTATCAAACGGACCTTTAAGAATTTGAAGATGGAATTTCACCTCAATGGGAGGAATTATATTTTGAGGGGTTTGAGAGGTGGTAAAGTACAGATGATGAATCAAGACCATTTGCCTCAAGCCCTTATGACTGCATCTCATTTATGCATGCTACAGCTTGGTCCTTGCACACCTAATTGCTGTCACAGTTTGGGAATATCAGCTTCTGCACCTGTACCTCAAGAGCTGCAACCACTTCTTCAAAATTACCAAGATGTTTTTCAAGAACCTCGGGAGCTACCACCATCAAGAGGCTTCTTTCACCGTAGGATTCCTTTGAAAGAAGGAACGTCTTCTATAAACATTAGACCTTATAGATATCCTTTGAGGCATAAGGATATCACTGAGCAGCTAGTGCAGTAGATGCTGGACAAGGGAGCGATACAAGTCAGCTCCAGCCATCATTGAAGAGTTAACAGATGAGTTTGTTGGGTCAGTCATTTACACCAAGTTGGACTTGAGATCAGGGTACCACCAGGTAAGAATGTATGATGGGGATGTAATGAAAACTCCCTTTAAGACACATACAGGGCGTTTGGATTTTTTGGTTATGCCTTTTGGGTTGACAAATGCACCTTCGACATTTCAAAGTCTCATGAATCATGTGTTTAAGGAGTATCTCAGAAAATTTGTCTTGGCAATTTTTGATGATATATTGATATACAGCCCTAGTTGGGAATCCCATGTCATACATTTACAGAGAGTTTTACAAACTATGAGGGACAACACTCTATATGCCGAGCTTAGTAAATGATATTTTGTTATACCTAAAGTGGAGTATTTAGGTCATTACATCTCAGGCAAGGGAGAGGAAACTGACCTAAAGAAGATCGAGGCTATCCAACAATGGCCACAACCTAAAACCCAAAGAGAACTCAGAAGCTTCTTGGGCCTTGGGTATTATAGGAGGTTTATCAAAAGAAATGCTCATATTTGCGATCTACTGACAGAGCTCTTAAAGAAGGATGGATTGGTCTGGAGTGAAGATGCCACAATAGCCATTCAAGCATTAAAAACAGCCATGGTTACAGCTCCTGTGTTGGCTCTTCTAAATTTTGACCCACCATTTGAGGTAGAAACAGATGCTTCCAGCACTAGTATAGGAGCAGTACTGCAACACAATAAACATCCCATAGCTTTCATTTGTAGACAGTTGGGCCCTAAGTGGAGAATGCTGTTAGTATATGAAAAGGAACTCTTAACTATTGTCTCTGCTGTACAGAAATGGGAACAATACCTCATCGGGAGGGCCTTTATCATCCAAACTGACCAAAGGAGTCTGAAATATCTTTTAGAACAAAAGATATCTACTCCCTTTCAACAATTTTAGCTCTTCAAATTGATGGGGTTCACTTATGAAATTCAATACAAAAGTGGAAGTGGAAATTTAGTGGTTGATGCTTTATCAAGGGTTTTAAGTTCTAAGGTGTTACTTTTAGCCCTTTCTACTATACAATCAGACTTAATGTCATTGATTGAGCACGCTTGGCATAGTGATCCTTCCCTACAAGAGATTCTACAATAAAAACAGGTTGATCCCAATGCCTTTCCTAAATTTTAGCTATGTGAAGGTAGTTGCAAAGGAATGGTAAATTACTGATTGGAGCAGATCCAAATCTGAAGGCCAAATTATTTCAGTGGATGCATCCTTCTCCCACTGGGGGTCACTCAAGTCGAGATGCAACACTAAAAAGGCTAAAGTAACTGTTTTATTGAAAAGGCTTGAACAAGGAGGTTCAACAGTTCATCAGGAAATGCAGCATTTGTTAAGCCTGTAAATATGATACTTCAGCTTCTCCAAGGTTGTTGCAGCCTCTTCCCATCCCAGAGGAGGTTTGGGTTGACATCTCCATGGACTTCATAGATGGTTTTCCCAAGTCACAAGGTAAAGAAGTTATATGGGTTGTGGTCGATAGGCTGAGCAAGTAAGCTCACTTCATAACTTTATCTCATCCTTACTCTGCCGAGGATGTGGCACGAGCCTACTTAGACAACATTTTTGAACTCCATGGGATACCTCACAGCATTGTGAGTGACAGAGACCCTATTTTTATTAGTTCCGTTTGGCAAGTTCTATGCTCTGTCCTGGGTGTTGCCTTGCTGCTCTCATCAGCTTACTAGCCTCAAACGAATGGACAAACTGAAGTATTAAACCAATGTCTGAAAACTTATGCGAGATGTATGTGCATCCAAAATCCTAAGGAGTGGGCCAAATGGTTAAGCCTAGCTGAATGGTGGTACAACACCACCTTCCACTCTGCTTCACAAATGACTCCTTATGAGGTCGTGTACAATCAACCCACCCCCCTTACCTTATTTGGCTGGGGAATCACCACACCCTCAGGTTGACAGATCAATGCAAAGAAGGGAACTGATGATCAATACCCTTAAGCGCAATTTGAGAAAGGCTCAACATAGGATGAAGCAACTAGCCGACAAGGGCAGGACTAACAGAGTATTCCAGATTGGGGATTAGGTTTGGCTAAAACTCTAAGCCTAAAGGCAGAATAGCGTCCAATACAGAAGCAATAACAAATTGGGTACTAAATATTTTGGTCCATTTTAAATCAGTGACTGAGTGGGAAAGGCTGCTTACAAATTATACCTCCCTCCTTCAGCTCAAATTCATCGAATAGTATGTGTCTCCCAGCTTAAACAGTTTAGGAGAGTGCTACCCAGCTCTCCTTATATACCAGCATGGCTCCATGGCACTTCTACTAATACTGCTCAAGTCCCTGAAGCTATTTTGGCACGAAGAATGGTGAAACATCATAACAAAGCTGCAATGCAAATTTTAGTATAGTGGCAAGGTCTCAACCCTGATCAGGCTACATGGGAGTTTGCAGATACCTTTTAGGCACAATATCCTTTGTTTCAACTTGAGGACAAGGCTTTTCAAAAGGGCAAGTATTGATACAGTCAAAACAATAGCGCACCAGTTATTTTATAGCTTTGTTAGGTATTTTGACAGTTTTGTTATTACTGTTGTAACCGCAAGAATTGCTGAGCTGGCAAAGTTAGTTAGAGCAAGCCCAGCGCTAAGCGCGCGGGCCAAGTTTGGTGACATGGCGGGCCGGTTGGAGGCGCGAGGGCCTGCAGCAGATGGCCCGCGAGACTGGCCCGCCGAGACGGCTCGTTTGGGCGAGCGGCCCTCGGCCCAGTTTTCCTTTTTTTTGGTTTTTTTTTGTTTTTGTGTTCCATTTTTTGTTTTTGTTTTTTTTATATTTTTTATTTTTATTAGTTTGTTGGTTTTGGTTTGTCTAAATTTTTTTTTTTATTTATTGGGTTTTTGAAAAGAAATTGTAATTTTTTTAACAAAATTGTTGTATTAGTTGTATTACCAAATTATTATGTGCACATTATTTTTTTCCGAAATTAATAAACCCAAACAACTAATCAAAACAAAAACAATAAAACAATTAAGTATGGTTAGGTGTGGGGTCTATTTGTATTATTTTATTTGATGAGACAAAGTGGTGAGTCTTTCATTGGAGAGAGTGAGGATTGTGAGATAAAAAAGTTAGAGAGAAGGTTGATGTGGCAATGGTAGGTCCCTCCCGTGAGCCAAAAAACAAGCTCACGGCTGGGAATGCTCTTACAAGAGCAGGAATACACGCCGTGGCTCAATATATCACACGGGGAGAGGAATGGAGGAGGCGTAAGATATTTTGCTCAATTCTCTCTCATCTCTCTCTCTATATATGTATATTCGAATCATAGATTGTGATGATTTATCGAGGATCAACTTCCTAAATTCAGTGATTCTCCTTGGATCGTTGTCACAATCTTTTGCTTTTGGAAGGAAGGCAATAGTTAGTTAATTATTATGATCAAGCCACAAGCATACAACGGTAAGCGTTCAAGTACAATCTTGTCAGAATTGTGATATAGCACATGGCAGCAATTATATAATTATTTATATAAACAAACATAAGCATTAATCAAAATAGTATAGGACTAGAAGAATGCAAACAACTGAGTATATCTTTGATTACTTTGAAATTGATCGGTTAGGGCCAGGTATGATAACTTTAATGTAGCTGTTGCTTTGCTTTGCCTTTTCTTTTTCTTCTTTGCTTTCTTCTTCTTATGTTGAGAATATTCCTTTATCAGTTGTACATTATGTTATTGAGTTGGTTATTTTAGGTTGTTAAGTGGTTACAAGCTATTCCAGTTGCCTAACCACTTTTCTCTCCGTTTCTTTCATTATGTTTCTGGACA
>JAKOGI010003588.1:0-48450 GCA_029747015.1 Carnegiea gigantea | reverse complement strand
AGGTGAATTCTTCTTGGGTCAAGTGTTGCTCAACTTCTTCAATAACCCCACATGCCTCCAACTCGGGTGCTTGGAGTTCGGTAGGGCGTACTTCTTGAATCAAGAGTTGTTCAAACTCTTCAGCAAACCTACATGGCTTCATCACTTCAAGGTCTTTAACTACATGCTCTTCAATTCTTGGGGTTATGCTCAAATTCACCTCATTATCTTCTTAGCACCCTTCTTCGGTGAAGGATTGCTCAATTTCTTGCACAATCTCTTCTTGCTTCAACTCGGATCTTTGGGCCTCAAGTTCAAAGGTCTCTCATCACCACAGTCACCAAAAACAAGAGGTAGGGCAACTAGGCTTGAAGCTTTTTCTCCAAGGATCTCTTCATCTTTGTTGGAGCTAAGTTTCTCCAAATAAAAGAAGGAAGGAGAGCTAGAGTTACAAGCACTCATTGGAGTTCCCTTGTTGAAATGAAGGTTTTTAGAAGAGGAATTAAAGCCGTTTACCTCAAAGGAAACAAATGGATGCTTGTGTAAGTAAGAGGTTGGAGCGAAAGTATCCATTAATTTACCTCTTAACTTAACCCATGTTGTGATCGTACTTTTTCCTCTCTTCTTCCTCTTATACTTGTACTTTTCCCACCATTCAAGCGCATGGCCTCGGAGCTTCTCGATAACCACCTTAAACTTCTCTTGCTCGTCAATATTGTAGCGAGTGAAAACTTGATCCACTTTGGAAATCCAGTAAGGGAAATCTTCTTTTTGGCCACGAAACTTTGGAGTTTCAAGGATGACCATCTCCTTTTCAATAAAAGCAATCTCTTTTCGCAAGTTCCCAAGAGAAATCATGATGGATGAATGCTTAAGGGTTCTTTGTGGATTATGTGTTTAGGCTAGAAAAAGGCTGTTTTGGAAAAGAGGAGGGAGAGCACGGTCGTGTGGTATGGCACGGGGGCACCGTGCTGCTTCTCTGGTCTTCGAGACTGGGTTTGCCGATTTGTGCCTTTTTTTTTTTTATTGTATTTTTGGCTTTTTGGGATGTATTTGGGTGTGATGTGGGTCACTTAAGAACCGTGGCTCTGATACCAATTGATGTATATGTGGGTGGGCAAGTGAACCAAATCAAACTCCAACTCAAATAAGCCAAATTGGAAAAAGAAATGAAAGATGGATGAGATGGATGAAGAACTTCACTACACAAGAAAAAAGGGATAGAACAAGATCTTGTAATTGAGATAATCCTTCACGGAGCCACTCAATAACTTGATCTTGGGCTAATTCTCTTGTCTTACCAAGGAATCACTCCAATTGGAAAAGATAGAGAACCTAGAACACCACTTGAATGAGCCAAATTCAAGATATAGAACTAGGAATTTTGAGACACAAAATGAGAATCACTCTCAAAGGTGCTTGTATTACTTTGGAAATCTCTTACAATGCTGAATGATTAGCTTCACATGCCCCTCCCATTTTATAGACTCAGCAAAAGACAATCAAAAGACTCAAATAACTCCTAACAATTAAAACTAGCTAATGAAAAGTCTAAGAAAAATGAAAAGACACATCATAAAGGGGGTGGGGGAGGTTACAAGGAATATTCTAGGATTTTTGCAGCTGATTACATCAATCTAGAAGCATCTAAAACGTCCACAATATCAGCCACACAAGTATATGTAACCGAAGACTCTTCATATTCCCAGCATTAATCCTTGCAACTGCCTCAAATTCAACAGAGCATAACTTCCAGAATACTCGGCCAAATCACGCGTTCTTGGGCTTGTTAGAAGGCCCTGGAAGTCTATTTTCCAGAATGGGCTCATTTGCTCAATTTGGATAAGCGGTTTGAAAGTTATGGCCCAAACAATGCACCTATCTCAGACTGGACTGGATCAGCACAACGTAGCTTTGAGTGATATTTTGCCCAATCAAATGATGTCCAAATTAAACAAACTTGGGCTTATTTGAAAGCTGAAATCTTAAACTTCAAAACCATGTGGAGCCTCAAGTTGTGGGTCCACTTGAGCTTGTCCAAAAGTGGTCACAAAAAATCGGGTTCCGCAGGGATGAATTCGGCACCAAATTTCTAGCAAAGCTTAACCTCTTTTTGACCTCTCCATAGTGTTGTGAGTCTTTGAACTCACTTAAGAAGACCAAATAGGCACATTTCCATGCATGATCTTCTTTGACCCTTTTCTTCTTTGAAATTGGACTTGAATAAAAATGATGCATATGGAAATATGCATCATACTCCCCGGGTTGTTTTGAGTTTGTCCTCAAACTCAAAGGGTTGGCAAGCCTCTCAAGAAAGGGGTCGCGCTTACAATATGGGAGCTTTTGGGGAAGGAGGTCACAGGGCATCACCTCTAGAGAGATATAGAAGAGGGTGAGGGGAGGATGATAAAACGGGTCATACCTGGTGAGGAGAAGAGGCGGAAGTGGGAAATCTTCTTTGGGGGCAAGGGTTTGGGAAGGATGAATGAGGGTTAAGGCTTGTCGGTCCTTTTGTGGTTTGAAGGGTTGGGAAGGTTGAATGGGGGTTAAGGTGAATTCTTCTTGGGTCAAGAGTTGCTCAACTTCTTCAATAACCCCACATGCCTCCAACTCGGGTGCTTGGAGTTCGGTAGGGCGTACTTCTTGAATCAAGAGTTGTTCAAACTCTTCAGCAACCCTACATGGCTTCATCACTTCAAGGTCTTTAACTACATGCTCTTCAATTCTTGGGGTTATGCTCAAATTCACCTCATTATCTTCTTGGCACCCTTCTTGGGTGAAGGATTGCTCAATTTCTTGCACAATCTCTTCTTGCTTCAACTCGGATCTTTGGGCCTCAAGTTCAAAGGTCTCTTCACCACCACAGTCACCAAAAACAAGAGGTAGGTCAACTAGGCTTGAAGCTTTTTCTCCAAGGATCTCTTCATCTTTGTTGGAGCTAAGTTTCTCCAAATAAAATAAGGAAGTAGAGCTAGAGTTACAAGCACTCATTGGACTTCCTTTGTTGAAATGAAGGTTTTTAGAAGAGGAATTAAAGTCGTTTACCTCAAAGGAAACAAATGGATGCTTGTGTAAGTAAGAGGTTGGAGCGAAAGTATCCATTAATTTACCTCTTAACTTAACCCATGTTGTGATCTTACTTTTTTCTCTCTTCTTCCTCTTATACTTGTACTTTTCCCACCATTCAAGCGCATGGCCTCGGAGCTTCTCGATAACCACCTTAAACTTCTCTTGCTCGTCAATATTGTAGCGAGTGAAAACTTGATCCACTTTGGAAATCCAGTAAGGGAAATCTTCTTTTTGGCCACGAAACTTTGGAGTTTCAAGGATGACCATCTCCTTTTCAATCAAAGCAATCTCTTTTCGCAAGTTCCCAAGAGAAATCATGATGGATGAATGCTTAAGGGTTCTTTGTGGATTATGTGTTTAGGCTAGAAAAAGGCTGTTTTGGAGAAGAGGAGGGAGAGCACGGTCGTGTGGTATGGCACGGGGGCACCGTGCTGCTTCTCTGGTCTTCGAGACTGGGTTTGCCGATTTGTGCCTTTTTTTTTTTTTTGTATTTTTGGCTTTTTGGGATGTATTTGGGTGTGATGTGGGTCACTTAAGAACCGTGGCTCTGATACCAATTGATGTATATGTGGGTGGGCAAGTGAACCAAATCAAACTCCAACTCAAATAAGCCAAATTGGAAAAGAGAAATGAAAGATGGATGAGATGGATGAAGAACTTCACTACACAAGAAAAAGGGATAGAACAAGATCTTGTAATTGAGATAATCCTTCACGGAGCCACTCAATGACTTGATCTTGGGCTAATTCTCTTGTCTTACCAAGGAATCACTCCAATTGGAAAAGATAGAGAACCTAGAACACCACTTGAATTAGCCAAATTCAAGATATAGAACTAGGAATTTTTTGAGACACAAATGAGAATCACTCTCAAAGGTGCTTGTATTACTTTGGAAATCTCTTACAATGCTGAATGATTAGCTTCACATGCCCCTCCCCTTTTATAGACTCAGCAAAAGACAATCAAAAGACTCAAATAACTCCTAACAATTAAAACTAGCTAATGAAAAGTCTAAGAAAAATGAAAAGACACATCATAAAAGGGGGTGGGGGAGGTTACAAGGAATATTCTAGGATTTTTGCAGCTGATTACATCAATCTAGAAGCATCTAAAACGTGCACAATATCAGCCACACAAATATATGTAACCTAAGACTCTTCATATTCCCAGCATTAATCCTTGCAACTGCCTCAACTTCAACAGAGCATAACTTCCAGAATACTCGGCCAAATCACGCGTTCTTGGGCTTGTTAGAAAGCCCTGGAAGTCTATTTTCCAGAATGGGCTCATTTGCTCAATTTGGATAAGCGGTTTGAAAGTTATGGCCCAAACAATGCACCTATCTCAGACTGGACTGGATCAGCATAACGTATCTTTGAGTGATATTTTGCCCAATCAAATGATGTCCAAATTAAATAAAATTGGGCTTATTTTAAAGCTGACATCTTAAGCTTCAAAAGCACATGGGCCCTCAAGTTGTGGGTCCACTTGAGCTTGTCCAAAAGTGGTCACAAAAATCGGGTTCCGCAGGGATGAATTCGGCACCAAATTTCTAGCAAAGCTTAACCTCTTTTTGACCTCTCCATAGTGTCGTGAGTCTTTGAACTCACTTAATAAGACCAAATAAGCACATTTCCATGCATGATCTTCTTTGACCCTTTTCTTCTTTGAAATTGGTCTTGAATAAAAATGATGCATAAGGAAATATGCATCATTGTGTCATCCACAAAAAGTATCATCTCACATCCAAGTTTGAAGCCATTCACATTAGCAGCATACACAATAAACATTCGATTGAACCTCGATCCATCAACCTTACAAGATGCCAAAGATCCCAGGTTCACTCTGACGATGGCAATACACATGCAATGGAGTAATTTGTAATGGAAAACTTGCTTACCAAGCACCATCTTGTGCACGAATTCTCTTGTCCTCCATGACTATATGTATATCAGCTGAATCTCGAACTCCAACCCCAGATCTTATATAATGTCTCTGGTATAATAATCATGACACAATCACACTTTAACCTTAATGAGGTGCGTAGAAAGCTCAACCCTAACATATCGTCTTCCCCATACACCCATCTAACACTGCTTCCCAGCATTGTGCTTATGATGCCCTCTAAAATATTTCAAAGACATCTCCTATGTGTTCTTACCACCTCTGACACATATGTAGAATGGACAATCAGTTATATTGCACCTCATTGCAATTCTTTACTTGCAGTTCCTTTTAAATCAATAACTAAAGTGGTTCGCAATTGCAAACTTGCGGATCATTTATCAAAAAGCTTCTGTCAATTGAAAGATCTGTCTCTCTCTCCTGATTAATTTCTTCCATTCGCTCATAACTTTGGGCTTGCAGACCAGATCGTGACCAAACATTGTCACTTTCGTTATTCCATTCATCACACCCTTTTTCTTTTGTCCCTTCATCACACCTTCTTTCTGTAGTCTCCTCATCACCTGCATTATCTGATGCCACAAAGATTTCATTGTCATCTGATATCCTCTGCTAGTATTAGCCTAGTTTGCGGCTGCTCACCTCCACTTCTGTCTCTTTCACTGACCAACAACTTGCAATTTCAAGCATAACAACAATTATAAACTTAAATTAAGTAATGCATTTCATTACATACATCCTTATAAATGATCTACTTTTTCACTCCTGCTTGTTTGCTATCTTACTTCCGACACTCTTTCACATTAACATGGTCATTTCCCCCAGTTATGCCGCATTCCATGCCATCATCACAAGTGTGCGTTTGTCCTTTGCATGCCACAACACCCTTATGTGCTCACCTCTTTGGGCTATCATTGCCACCCACATACAAATAGCAATCCTCATCATTTCTCTTAAAAATCATCCTCACATTCGTATCCCCCTAATTGCCATTAACATTTGCCCATCATACTTAAAACTGTACCATAGTTTGTGCTCCGATGAATCACTTCCTGCAATCTCCTTTGCCATTCTTCGCACCTCCTCCAGCCCCATTCCTTCATTTACTACCATAAATTTCCTTGACCCTCCATTATACGTTACTTTTCCATCTCCACTTTGCTCTAACATTTCCCCCATAAAACATGCATAACTATTTCCCTTCTCCACCAGTGTCTCCTTCAACGATGTGCATCCATTATATGTGATCATCCCAACAACCACCAACTTCTATCCCTTCCCGGATCACTGACTACCTTCAACCTCCTTAGTATATTTGCATTTGCCCTGCATGTGAAATATTCATGCGTAGATTTGGACAAAGCTGACCCGATACGATTACTGAACCAAAACCGACACGAAGGTATGTTGGTTTGGGTTTAAATTTTCTACGTGTTTAATTGAACGAGTTAACATGTTGAACCCATTTAATTAAATAAGTTAGGTTTAGGTCGAGATTCTCAACACGAGATATACCTATTTAATCCATTAATTGAATGAGTTAAATAAGTCAACTCATTTTTCCCATTTGTCATTTATCCGTTTACCTCTTTATTAGATAATGCATAATACAAAAATTTTTAAATGTGAATTAGGATTAATCGGGAAAGCTTTAGAGAGTAATTGTTTATTGTGATATGTAAACTAAATTTTTAACTATGCAATTACGTATTAGTTAAAAAGGTTAAATGCGTAAATAGATAATTAGGCGACTGAACTTAACCTGTGCATCTTAAATAGGTTAAGCGGGTTAACCTATTTAAAAATTAAATTGGTGCAGGTCAAGGTTTTTCAGCTCGTTTAATAAGCGAGTTAGGTTCAAGTCGAGCAATTCTCAAACTGTTTAAGTTTGACGTGAACACGAACTGAATCCGACCTGACCTGTTACCCAGTTCTACTCATGCATAGGTGTAGCATTTTATTTCACACAAGTGGCTCATATAGTTCCTACCACTCTAGCTATAGATTTACCTAACTACTAAATCATGTCTCCACCGACAAGGTTACCCATGTCTACAAGTACCCAAATGTTGGCCTTCAAACCACCATGATGACCCTTTGACAATATGACTGCTCGTTTATGACATCCTAACCTGCCCCCCTAAAGATATTATTGCCTGCCTCACAACTTCTGCACTCGCATTACTATTGTTATACAAAACTTTATATACCTTGGCATGCCATATCAAATTTTTTTGGAAATGCATGTCTCCGTGTCACTCTCATGGTACACTATCCTCACTATATTTTCATTCAATTTTAATCATACAACAACGACAATCCCACTACCGTTGCATACAGGCAATATAGTCGTAGGATATACATATACCCAGAAAATTACGGTTCATAATAACAACAACTACGAAGACGAGCACATTTGTATACCCAACTACTTTTATTGGTCTACTCATCTGGGTACACAACAGATATATCATGCTAATTGGTGATAATCTACATTAGTAAAATGGGCTTGTTGTCATTGCCGTTGCTGTTGTGAATGGTAATTCACTAGGTATATATGTATGCTATGATATTGTTTAATGTTTACCATGATATTAGGGTGATCGTTGTTGTGTATTCCTAATTGGATGGAGATATAGTGAGGGTCTATCACAGTTTGACGGAAGGCATGCACAAAAAAGGAAAATAATTTCACAATTACCGACCACACAAGCATCCCCAAATCCACCAACATTAACGTACTCAAACAAGATTTTGGGGTTTTTTTTAGTACATTCAGGGATTAATAATCACTTACCTCAAAATCAATCTTAATGGATCCATTTAGAGGCAAAATAACGCGTTTTTTAGAGGTGCTCTACGATCTACTTCTTCTCTTCCCCTGGCTTGCCTGTTCGTCGTTACCAGCACTAAGTCCTCCTCTTATTCTACCCTCCTTTCACTGCTGCTCTTCTTCTTCCTCCTCCTTTCACTGCTGCTCTTCTTCTTCCTCACTTTATCTTTCTACTATGTACTATTCTCTATTTAGATAGTGCTAGTTGTCAACAAGAATGAGAAGCCTAGGTACCTAATTGAAGGTCTGCCCTACTCTCTCTTCACAGTGCCACATTAACTCTCCACTTTATTTTGAGCATTTCGGTAATTCCACTTTGCATTGAAATTTTATTCACTTATTTTTCCCTCCAAAACCAACAATCACTCATTCCCCAAAAAAAAAGGGAATTTGTTGCACTTCATTTAATAACCAACCTCCTCCTAATTTTTCCTAGATGTTTTTCCTAACTAAAGAACCTACCTGGTATTTTCCTCCATACTTCATGAATTAAAGATCAAGGACTTGATTGCATACCTTACTCACAGTATCTCACTAACTCGAGCTATATTTGTTAATTTACGAAGCAAATTTTTCAATCTTCCAAAAATACATATATGTTGATAAATAAACAAATAATTATACTATTAGTAGTTTCATCTGATAAAATCTTTTACAAATAATTACTAAAAATATGATTTAACTTCAACTTAATTAATTTTTACGCATCATCTACACAAAATACATAAGCAAAATAGGCTTTTATGATCCATTCAAAAGCAGCAATATATATATATATATACACACACACACACATATGAGGAATAAGAAAAAGTAAATAAATTCATACATGAAACACGACTACCAGTATGTTTGGATTGAGGGGAGAAAAGAAGAAGGGAGGGGAATTAATGTTAATGAATACTTATTCCCATTGTTTGGGAATATTAAATGAGGAAAAAGGAAGGGAACTAGGGGAACATTTCACCTCATTCCTCCTCTTCTCCTCATTTTTATTCACCCTCAAAATGAGGGGAAAAAAAAGAAAGATTTTTAATAATTCTCCCCTTTCCCTCTTACAACATATCTAAATAAGATGAGTATAAATCATCTTTATTTTCTTCTCTTTCCCTTCATTGCCTTCCCCTCTCTTCCCCCTCTCTATCTCAATCCAAACAATGTGTACGTCTAGAACTAGGGCTGTCAAACGGGTCGAGTCGGATCGACCCATTTAATAAAGGGGTCAATTTCGTGTCGGCCTTGAAAATAGTTCGATTTGCTCAAAACTGAAAAATAATAAATTTTTACACTAAACGGTCAAATCGTATCGACTTCGGATTGAAATCGGTTCGGTTCAAATCGGATTTGTATTTATTTCAGTAAATTTGGATCGGATTATCGTGTCGGGTCAGACTTTGGCAGCCGTATCTGGAACGGGCGTTCGCAGACAGTAGGGGCGGCCATCTATCTGATCTGATCGGGTCCGCCAACACAGGACAGAGGGAGAGGGAGAGGGAGAGGGAGACCCCAAAGTGAGAGAAGATGTATCATCCCAGCAGAGGCGGTGTTCGTGGTGGTCGAGATCGTAAGCTCTCAAACCCTCCTCTTTCAGCTTCCATTTTTTTTTTCCAATCACGCTTTTCTTAATTGGGGATTCTAGATTTCTTCAGCAACTTCGGATTCAATTACTGCCCACTTTCTTACGCACCATCAAATCCTTTTGCTTCCGGAGTTAGTGCTTTGTTGTTCCGGATTTTCCCCCGTTCTTTGGGAATTTGTTGTCATTGATTCTCTCAAATTTGAGGTGTTCTAGGGTTTGAGTTGCGCTTGGTGGGTAGATTTGTTGAGCCCTTGTGATTACGGGGTTTGATTACATGATTTCACTTTTATGTTTTAAGATAACTTATTATTTTGGTTTTGTTAGTTGTAACAAATAGTCATTTGGGGATTGATTACTAGAAGTGTGAAAGGTGTATGATGACCTTGTAATCCGAATATTGGGAGAAGAATAGGTAATTGTTCATTCCCTTGTAATGAATTGATGATAGTATGACTTGAAACCAAGGACCATCCATTGGGCAATTGGGTGAGCTTCAAAAGGAACTACTGCAGGTATCCTGTTGATTTCGTGATTGACCTTGGAATGGCAAACAGTTTTGCATCTGTGATTTGGATCTGATTGAAAGTGAGTTCGTTGCAATCCTTGGGTTTCTAAGAACATGTTGGGTTTTGTGACTGCAAAAATGACATCTTTTTGGCTTATATGTTGATTGGTTAAAAAAGGTGTTCTTGGATATTCCTTGAATGGTGTAGTTGCTTTTTTTTTTGGGGGGGGGAGGGGGTGTTGGTTGTATGAGGATTTTAGGTTGATGCTCATCTTATATGCTTAGTGATGACCTAATTGCCATATTCATTTCATTGTCTCGGAAATTTCATTTTTTTCCCCTGAAATTTTCGAAGTTAATTTTTTCAACTCCAGTAAAAATCTCATTAGTCGATTGTACATTTAAGGGCTTTGCTGTAAGTTTTACAGTGATACAATTTTTTTTTAGGTATACTAAAAAGTTCAGAGTTTTGCTAAAAGTTTCAAACCATGGCCCTCGCATGTTTGAAAGGTTTTCTAAGTCTACTTATTAGGGCTCTAGTAGATGTCTCAGCTGCCTGACGAAAACTCATAACTACTGCAATTTCAGGATTCTTATAAAATTTTCATGGCTTTACTAGAAGTGTTAGAGCTCGGGGGGGGGGGGGATATTCGAATATACATGCAAAGTGAAGATGGCCCATGATGACATTACTTCTTCTCTTGTAAGGGAATGTGATCCCAAGCATAAGGGTTCCATAAGTTCTCCATTCTCCTGGGACTGTGATTTTATGTCGGAATGTCCTGTGGTAGTTGTTTGTTCTCTATTTGATTCTTGTCCATTTATCCTAAATCTTTGCAATTTGTAATCTAATTGCTATTCATGCCCCACCCCCCCAAAAAAAAAGAAACCCATGTCGAACAATAATTATTCACCGTCTTATTCTTATCTTCTTCAGAATTCAAGTGGGATGATGTGAAGGTTGATAAACATCGAGAAAATTACCTGGGTCATAGTATCAAGGCTCCTGTTGGGAGATGGCAAAAAGGTATTCAATTCTTCCTGTATGTTGTTGTTATCTACACTTTGACTTCCAATTTTATGTCTATGAAATGTTAGGCCGTTGCTCTGGACATGCTGATGTAAGATTGTCCTTTTTGACCTAAACAGGAAAAGATCTGTTCTGGTATGCCAGGGACAAAAATGGTCAGGGTACGGACCAGGATGCCTTGAAGGCAGAGATACAAAAGGTCAAAGAAGAAGAGGAACAATTAATGAGGGAAGCTCTTGGCCTAGCTCCCAAGCGTTCTAATCGTCCCCAGGGCAATCGTCTTGATAAGCATGAATTCTCAGAACTTGTGAAACGTGGGTCAACTGCGGAAGACTTGGGTGCTGGTCATGCTGAAGCAGCACGAGTTGATGGACTTGGTTTTTCCAGGTATGGCTTGATGATGTTGAATTTCCCTTTGATGACTAAAATCTTTTATTCTTTGTGTATGTATATTTGGTTGATAATCTATTGTTGTATATCAATTATTAGCCTTCATGGGTTCATCAAGTACATATGATATTTTCTATGCCCCTCAATTGTTGCTCCAGTTAGCTAGTCAGTTCAAGTTGCTGCCTTGTCTGAAAGTCATTGATTCAAAACGTTACTCCTAACTTGCAGCTAGCATGTAATGAAAGTCATATATGGATCTTTTCGACCTTGAAAGTCAAGGTAATATTGATAGTTTGGGAGGGTCTATTGTTCATTGTAGGGTGATTGGGTTCCAGTGGTGAGCAAATGAAGCAATTTTCTTGGGAATACGAAGATGAAGGTCTTACTTTTGATGTGGTGGACATTCTACCAACTGATGGCTTTGGCATCGGTGATTGTTGTTCTTAATTTGGCCTTGGAGGGAATTTATTCATGGAATGATCATGACAACTCATTCTAGTCAAGTAGCTACAAAGCCTTGTTGGTACTTAGTGCAACTTAGCAGACGGAGCAAACTCAGCAAACTCTGAAAGAACTGCAATGTGGTAAGGGAGGATGGAAATGCTGATATTTAAATACTTCTGGTGGGAAGCATTATTTGTGGAGTGTTGACTTTTACACACACTGTGTTCTATGGTCAACTCACTCTCATAACTTCCATAAGGCCTTTTTTTTTTCTTTTTTTTTGGGCTCCAAGAATTGTAAATTAGGGGAGTCTCAGTTGGGAGCATGGTTGCTGAGTTGGAAGTGAGATGGGTTGTCTATGGCCCTGTTTGGCAAACAGCTGTTAGCTGTTTGTATTAGTCATTAGTTATTTGAATTTGCTGTTTGTATTAGTTGTGTGAAGTAGCTGTTTGTAGAAAAACTGTTTAGTAAGATTGCTATTTCTGATAAAGTCGTAAGACAAAAAGTTAATTCTCAAAAAAGCTCATCCAAAAAGCTAATGGAATTAGTTTTTTCAAATTAGCTTTTTGGATCCAAAAGCCTATTCTAAAAAGCTATTTCATCAAACACCCAAATTAGCTTTTTGACTTGGTCAACAGCTAATTTTGGCCCCAAAAAAGCTGTCTTGGCCAAAAAGTTGTTTCCCTAATACCCCCTATGTATGGTTCGTAATGATGCCATAATTTGTTTATGTTTATGAAAATAACGTTAATGACTGATTGAAGAAGCCCCATCTTGTTTTAGAGATGCTACATCGTAAACAACAGCACTATCACCTTGCATGGGTCCCGCTTTAGCGGGAGATGCTATATCTTTTAATGGATGCTTAATGTCTGCATTTCTGCCTTTCAGTCAACCCTAGAATAAAGTGGGTATATTCTTTGTCTGTGAATGATGTACCTTGGCCTCTGTGCATGCCCTGGGAAATCTCCACAGATCCTGTGTTTGCTTTTATTGAATTATGAAGGAAAGCTGTTCATTTAAGTAGTTGCACTTTCTTTGTGAGTGACCAGTGTCAAACCCGCTCAATTATTTGGGGCCTCTAGGGTAATCTTGAGTTTAAGGAACTAAGAAACTTTGTTTTATAGCTAGAGAGGTTATTTAGGGGGGGGGGGGGGAGTTCTTGAATAGCTAATTGCTTGATCTGCTGTGAATAAATGAGGCTCTGGTCTATTTCCTTCTGAAGAAGCATCTTTGGTTTGGGTTATCTTTGCATAAATGCTTTGCACGGTTGAAGGGTGCGATCAAGTGGGGCAGATATGCTTTTTAATGATTGGTGGTGCGAATACTTGGAGGCTCTCTAGGCCCCCTTGGGGGGGACCAAGGTTCTATTCTTTCTAGGTTGTGTGCGTGGGTGATTACCCATCTAAAAAAATAAGGCACATACAACTTGGAGGTACTCCATTGATTCCTTACTAATCCAGACCTTGAATGGAAATGAGGTAATGCATATTTGGAGTATGTTGGGCAGAGACGTATGGACATTATGCCCATAATACTTTTTAGCTCATACTAGGTATAGCACCATCATTTTTTGGGTTGATCCTTCCATTGGAGTTGAGCTATTCTTGATTCAGAAGAGTTAAAGCTGTCCTATCACCGATTTCCTCCATAATGGGACGGGGGATCTCCCACTTTCTTCTGATGATGAAGCTCTGATCTTAACGTCTACTGCGATGAGACTAGAATTACTTCAACTTTCAACTGATGGAAATGACAAGGAATGTGTGTTGGGGAAGCTGGTGATGGGGAAGATTGGAGAGAGAACAGCAACAATACTGATTCCAGTGTGGATCCCCTTTTTGCAGGTCTGGTCCTCTGGGCAGATCCAGACGTAGGCCCCCAAGCACTAGTACAAAGAGAGGTTGATTCCACGAGCCCCCCCCCCCCCCAAAAAAGAAATCTGAAACATTTGTTTAGAAGAAATATTTTGAAATACATTCAAAGAAGATTGGATAGAGAATGATTGGTGTATGAGTTGTTGGTAATTGCTGACCAAGAGTTCAAAGTATGAGTGAAATTACATCTCAGGCTGATGATTGGTGACGAACCGGTAATAGAAGTGAAAGTATTAGCGTTTGAGGAAAGACAAAGGAGGTGGGGATTTAAGCATCCCAGACATGATTCCCCCCCCCCCCCCCAAAAAAAAATTGGAATTCTGTCCATGACATCTGGACCCCAATTCTGAACCCGAAACCAGACATTGCTGGCAGGTTGGTATGAACTTTGTCATTTGCTTGGGAATCCTGCTTGGTCTTTTCTACATTTGCTGGAGTCCTGCTTGATCTTTTCTGCATTTGCCTATGTGTATCCCTATTAATTATTTCTTTGATCTTGTTAACTTATTAGGGCACCTTGTCCTTGGGAGGCATCATCTTCTATTGAGCCAAGCACCAGGGATGCTTCTGCTGAGCCTGCTCAGGAGGCTCCTATTGGGACTGCTGAGAGAGTGAGCAGAGAAGGGTCAGAAGAAAGCAGAGAGAAGAAAAGGAAGCATGATGAGAGGAAGCGTGAGAAGCGAGAAGAGAAGAAGCGCAGCAAGCATGAAAAGCGGCATTCTCGTGATTCAGATGATAAGAGGGAACGCCGGAAGGATAAGGAGAAGAGAAGACGTAACTCAGATTGAGATATATGCCTATTTCTTGTGTTCAATGCAGCCCTGTGTAGACATATCCCTGTGCAATCATCTTCTTTGTTTAAGCCTGATTTGGAAATGATGCCCCTTGGAAATGATGCCCCTTGGAATTCCATTCTTAGCATATCCCCAGTAGTCATTGCTGGTTAGTGGGACTGCCTAGTGAGATTATATATGCATGGTAATTCCTCTCTGTTTGGAAGTAACCACCAGAAGGATGACTTAGCAGAGATTCATCCAACCTTTTACCAAAGAGGGGTGCGGTTTAAATTCGGGCAAGTTTTAGTTAAGGAGAGATTTCAGTCCTTTTCTTCCAATATACATATTATATACATGGGAGTTCATGCTCCCATGTACATTTTGGCAATATTGACATGCTGGGCCTGGCAATGCCAAAAAAAGGAGGGAAAATTAAAAACAGAAAAAGAAGAAAAAAAAAGCGTGCCATTACCCATAAAATTCTGAGCACGCAACCTCCCAGTAATCACCATCACAAATGTCTGGCTTCACAACACTCTTCAGCTCCAACCCGGTGAAGCTGTGTTTCACCCAAAATTGTGCACTTTCACTTCAGATCCAAAGTGTCAACATAAGAGATTGAGAAATCAACACCAATAATAGCAGCAAAAGAAATCAGTGTAGTTCACTTCAGCTTGCAACCACCATTAATGACAAAACCACGAAAAAGATGGTTCATGAGAATGATGAGGCGACGCCAGAAAGAGTAAGCACTGAATGCAGAAGCAAAGACGGATTTACATTTACATACAAGAGGAAAAGAAGGTTAGAAATTCCTTAGTTACTATAATACTTGAACAGAATTGCAATTTAGGGTTCAATGCTTGATTTCATGGTATTGATTCAGTTTCCCAAATTTTTGTTGAAACTGCTGAAAATTCCCAATGAAGCTCCAGTCGAAATTGGTGAAAATGGTGAATAATTTAGCTCTAGATTCATCTCTTAAATCATCTTTTCAGCAGGGAGATCTAAAAGCATATTTTGGGAGTTGGGTTGTGGCCACGTTCATCCATTAATCTTTTGAAAAGTAAGAATAGACTTCTGGGTACATGCAAACATTCCCCTTTCAGAATTAAATTTGCAAAATATTACCAATTCACCCAGAAATTGCGCTACACTTATTTTGTGCTTGAGTAATTGGTAAATAAAAGCAAAAACAGGGTAATGTGCAACTGCTTCAAAGCCTAGCAACCTTGATAAGTTTGTCTGCTATGTCAATTTCTGGCTTATCATTGGCATAAATTTGCTTGTTTGTTCAACCTCGATAAGATGCAACTCCCTAGTGTGTATACTTTGAAATTTGCCTGTTTGTTCACTATACAAGTACATGATATTCATTTATTTTAATTACCTAAATTACTCCTTCATATACATATCATAAAATCAGCAAAATTCAGCCTGATGGTATCTATTTCATTGAAACTGAAATCCTGACCTAATCTATTTATGGCTTTCTCTGCCCATTGGCTCTTCAAATGAGTGCTCTAGCAGATAGTAAAAGTCAGAAGAGTAACCAAGGACACGATGAGCTGCAAAGATTAGATACGGTTACTTTTGCCTGTCCACATGTGCTAGGCAGTGCTCAATGAATTTGAATTGTTGAGTGCCTTCCCTGCAGTCATGCTCACTGTCTGCTATGCGTAAGCGGAACATTCCATAATCCACAGAATACGTAGCAATTTTGAAGAACATTAGCAAAATAAATTGCAAATGGAAAAATAAGTACATCGCTACCTAGTCTAAAGGAATAATGAGTCTGCAGGCTGCACTGTGTCATGCATTGAATCAAGAAAACCTGGGCTATATTGTTCTCTACCTCAGGACGTTTTGAATACTATGATCATTAGTAAGAACATGATTTCGTAATATATAATAGTAGGACCATAGATCCTCTATACTGCAGGCCCAATTATCTTATTGTCCTTGCTCTCCTTCAGCGCTCGGTAGTTCCTACTTCCCACAACATCCCAATTCTCAACTAAGAGCAACATGGTCACTGGGAGCCCTTGTAAATGACTGACAAGTAACAAGCGGTAAAATGATTTAAAAAGTCCTAATTGGTTGTTCAGTTATGGTTCAGATCATTTCAGACTTGCCAAGTAAATGCAATTAATTTTTGTTCGGAAATTTCGGATCAGTTTAGTTTGGGTTAGGTCAATTCTTGGATTGACATTCAAGTTGAGCAATTGGGTATAGCCGTATAGGACAATTTTACCTGGGGCATGCTAATTTCTGATTGAGAAAGTAGTTAGTTAAGTGCCCCATGTCTAGAGTAGTGTTCACAGAAACAAGGACTTTGATATAATAGATAACAATAAGCTGACATACTGCAGTCACATATAGTGCAACTCGCGTACATGCTTAGAAAATGGTACTCACCAAAAGTTGGCCCTGTTCTCCGCATGGACATAAAACATGTCTTGAGCTAATATACCACATTCACCTCCTGAAGCAGTTGTGTTATAGAGGGATCCCGTATTCGGTCAATCACGTTCGTGGTTCCCACTGAATAACAATGAAAATTGTGAAATAGTGATCTAAATAGGTAGATGAATCCAACTTTGCCAGTGTAGCCAACAATGAGAATAAATAGTGGACAAAGACCTTCCAATCATGCATGGTAACACTGATGCAATAGGCTCCACCTGAGATGTGAATTGGTCCAACAGTGAGATGTATCCATTTGCATATGTTATATCTCCTATATGAAACACGATATCAATCTTCTCAATATCTTTGATAAGTTGGTCTGTAGTGTTCAGCGACCCTGGCTGATAGTCACTGTAATCATTTGACCCGTCGCGTTATTTGACCCATCGCGTTCTGCCTGAATGGAAAGGGTGGGAAATTGCAAAATCCGCAGGGAAATGAGCAAAAGAAAAAGTAAACAAAAATTTGACAAGCAAAAAACAAGCTAATGTGCAACTGCTTTAAAGCCTATCAACCTCGAAAAGTTTGCCTGCTATGTCAATGTTTGGCTTCTCATTGGCATAAATTTGCTTGTTTGTTCAACCTCGATAAGATGCAACTCCCTAATGTATATACTTTCAAATTTGCTTGTTTGTTCACTATGCAAGTGCATGATATTCATTGATTTTTATTACTTAAGTGCTCCTTTTTATACATATCACAAAATTAGCAGAATTCAGCCTGGTTAAATCTGTTTCATTGAAACTGAAATGCTCACCTAATCTATCTATGGCAAGTCATTGCGACGCCAAATTGATGCAAATCAAAAAGCTTCCAAAGCACAAGTTGAGCACCAAACATCTGATGGGAGAGATATGATTCATATGGTATATGAACCTGTCCCCCCCCCCCCCCCACAAAAAAAAAAAAAAACATAAGAAGCATAATGCCAATGAAGATGAGCAGCATGCTTCAAAGCGAAGGGGAGTAACTATACCTTCAAAGAAAAGCAAAGTTCAGCATAGGCGTGTTCATGTTCAAGAAGCTAACATGCCCAATCCGGAACTTTCAATTATTAGTACAAAATCATAGAAAGGACTGCTTCAGCATAGAATAGCCCCGGGTGGCTTCTTGAATTTGGTGGAAAGGCTAGACCATGAACAGTGGTCAGCAATTAGAGAGATAGGATTTGGAGGAATGTTAGCTGTGAGAACAAGATTGATACCGAAACGATTAGCTAGATGGTTGCTAGAGAACTATGACCCATGGGAAACCTCGCTGAAGCTCCCGAATGGAAAAGTGTTGATATATGAAGAAGATGTGCATGCCACGTTAGGTTTACCAATGGGACCACTTGACGTAAGAGAAGGGAAAACTTTAGAAAATGACATAGAATATGCAATATTCTTAGAGCAGTGGAGGCAAAGATGGAATATTGAAAGAGGAAGACCACCAGTTGGAAGTAAGGAGTACGCCATTATAGAACGTGGTGGTCATGGTGTTGAGTTCGTACTAGATTTCATTATATATGCCATATCAACTTACATTACTGGAAATGCAAATGGCACTTGTCATTTTTGTGTGCTGAATAATTTGCGCATTGTGAATGAAATACTCCAATACAACTGGTGTGCATATGTGATCAAATGCCTCAACGATGCAATAATTGAATGGAAGGTAGACAAAACCAAATTCTTCACAAGTCCACTGTTGTTCTTGATGGTAAGCACATTCTATCATCTTATTGTTTTAATGTGCACGCAAAGGTTAAATAAACTTGTTCAGATGGAAATAATGAATCATAATATATGTGATTTTCTATTCTTCCAGTTGTTTTACCTAGATAGAGTCGAGTTCAAAGCCGAAAAGGTGGAGAGGGGGTTCCCAACTGCAATAAATTGGCCAACATACAAGGTGAAAAAAAGAGAAGGAGATGAACAATTAACTGGAGAGTATGGGAGGGGCAGAATAATAGAGAGGCTTGACTACAAAAATATAAAATGCTTAGCTCATGTGGACTTGCAACAAAACCTTAAGGAATTGAATGGGGAACACAACAAGGACTATCTGCTGAGCTGACCACAACATCTGCATCAAAAGGGCAACAATGCCGGTATTGTCCACATTGCAAAGAGAAATTACAAAGCATTGTACCTGTCCATGATGAGCCGACGGAGGTAAATTTCACACTTTCCCTATTTCTAAATGAGACAATGACCTGATAAGGCAATGTGTACGTAGGGCCATACATAAGAAACATGTCAACCATATATAATCCATTACTAGAAATATTATACCATCAATCATTAATTAAAAAACTTGTGGATATATTTCTGGACACCACTTAAACAATGCAGACATAGCTACATCTGTTCATTGCCACAGATAACATAAACTAAAGTAGAGGTATTCAGTTGGTAAATTAATATTGTCCTGGGATATGCTGCCATGTCTCAGTTATTTTGCAGCATTTTGTGGTAATTGGTCGTTGTTTTTCCAGAAAGGTGAAGCTTGGGAACTAGAGAAAAGAAGGAATCCAGAATTTTCCATCTTGAAGGATCAGGTACTACAAGCTAAGAAACCAATAATATGCTTATGATTCCTAGTTTCTGCAGTGAATTATTTAGGGTGTTTATGGAATGGTTTTCTCTGTGATATTGGGTTGATTTCTTGTATTTGCTTCTATGTTGTGACTGTGACTATGGTAGTCCAATTAGTTGAAGCAATGAAGCATTCATTCACAAGCAGCTTATTTTTTGCCCTGATTCTTGTATTCATCGTTTGGATTGATTCTAAATGAAGCTGTTCAATATCATTTGAGTTGACAATCACTAAATATTTAAACGTGAAAAACACTCCTATGCGATTTAGATATTATAAGCAATACAGCGTGAGCGTTATATATTTGAATTGGGAAATAACTTGAAGAACTTATCGTATTCATTGTATATAGGACAAACTCACAACAGTTGCCCAAGCACAAGAAGGAGGTAAGGCAACACAGATGCACAATCAAAGCTCCCAGCCACCAACTAGTTACACAACATGTTTGATTCAGAAACAAACAGATTGCTTAGCAATAGATGGCACTTTTTTCTGCAGTCCAGAGTTTCTAGAGCAGGTTGAGCAGATAGAAAGTATGGCTAGAGAAAGAATGCAGCAGAAAAGAACGATAGATTTCACTCCTCCAAGTTTCAGCCTTGGCATCTCACCTGAAAAGTAACAATGCGCATCACGTTCATTAGACATAAGTCCTACAACATTAAAGTTTTCCTTTTCACCCAAAGGAGCTGGTACTGCATCTATTGCCGGAGTATATTATCAGCGCACAAATCGACCCACTGAAATGGATGACAGTTTAGGGAAATCATAAGAAAGTCCCAAACACATGCACAAGGCAGAAAAAGCTGTGCCGAGGAATGCGAAAGGAGTACATGGCATAACAAAACCACCCATGCGAAAGGACGAGCTAGATAATCAGGCAAACAAAAAAGGAAAAGAGGTGGTATTAAGGCAGCAGCCAAAGAGGATTGTGAAAGAGACACCTTTTCTATGTTGATCACCATTCCTAAAAGACCACAGAGAGTTTAGAGATCGGCTTAAACCATCACAAGTGATGTTGGTAGACTATGCTTTTATGCCACCTGATGATTTGCACCCCTCTACGTAAGTGATCCACTTTATCCTATTTCCAATTACACATGACATCTTACTCAGTTGCAATAGACATGATAGCTTAGTCTCTCTGACGATGTGCTGAAATTAACGTAAAACACATTTATGGAAAATTGAAAGTGTCATGCATAGAGATGCACATAGATTGAACCCATGATTGTCAATCTGAATTGAAGAAGTATCCTCTTTCCATATACTGAGAAATTTTTCTACAAATGAATTCAAGTTGGACTTCAACCTACAAAACACATGCACTTTCAGATACCTGGTTGTAATCCACCAAATAAGAAACACAAATGGGGCATTGGGTGGGAAGTACTATACAAACAGTGTAATATACGTGATGACAAATACGTAGGTGGTGTTGAGCATGATTCCAAGCTGAATGCTTGAGTACGATACTCTCGTGTAACCAAACATGGTATTGAGAATAGAATCACAGACTTATTTGCCTAAGGCTATTGAATACATAGTGAACCACTGAAAGACATAAGCATAAACATGCACTAGGAAGATGATCTAGAGAATTGCTTTACAATTGTTGCAATAATTTTAGTTGACACACACCACATATTAGTTCTCACAGTCATCTGTATGCATTTGTGCCTCTAACCACAACCGATAGTGTAAAGCCATTAGTATATACACAATGAATACACAATACACAATCGACAATTTAAAGCCATTAGCATATATACAATGAATACACAACTGATATTGTCAGAGTTATTTGCCTTAGACTACTTAATACATAGTGAACCACTTAAAGACATAAGCATAAACAGGCAGTAGGAAGATGATCTAGAAAATTGCTTTTCAATTGTTGCTAACATTTTAGTTGACACACACAACATATTAGTTCCCACAGTCATCTATATTGCATTTGGTGCCTCTAATCACAACCAATATTGTGAAGCCATTAGCATATACTTAGTTTGTTTGTCATAATACATTCATTTAAGGAGATTAAATTGTACTGTTTAAAAACAACATTGTATTAATTTTCTTTGTTCATGTTATGATCCCCCATATACTAACAATAAAATTGAATGTATAGGGAGAGACTTTTTGAGTATGACCATGAAGAAGAAGACAAAAGATTGTGGATATTTAGGCAGGGGTTCACGACCATGGCTGGAACAAATCAGGATTTAGAAAGTCCTATAGTGGATGTACTATGCCTCATCTTAAATTGGATGGAAAGGAGGAGGAATTCAAGTACAGTAAAAAGGATGTTCTTCAGTACAAATGTTTATATAAGTTAACCAAGATGAAGAGAAAACATATTTAATGCATTTACAGCCCATCTTAAATTATGATCGTTAACATGGGTTGTTTGGTTTTTTAGATGGCTATAGAGAAAGGTTCAATAGAGCTATAAAAGGCCTTCAAGGCGGTAATAGACCTTGAAAGAGAGATATTCCTGGCTGAAATTGGATGAATCACAATTGGTGAGTTCCATAGCACTTGTGAGTTGTATAATATTTTAACATCAACTGCAAGTTGTTTGAATGGACCACATTTGACCCTGACATTCACACGTAGGGGCTTGTACACATTTAAGAATTCCAAGAAGCTCAAACATCAATGGACACACCATGATTACCATGAATGATATGCAAGTCGCACACTGTATGCCAAGTGCCTTTGAAATCTAAAGTGAACTATCCTAACCAAGTAAACCAAGGTAAAAACAACAATGAACAAACTAATAGTCCAACAGTGAACAACCATTAAGTACTTAATGAACCTACTAAATCCTCACAAGGAACATCTTATATACTTTGATAACCTAATTGTACTTGGTTCGATAACTTACTTTATCACCAATATCCACTTATATTGCAGAGAATCCACAATCAATCTAGTTTAAAGTAATTGAGTGAACAATATTGAAAGAAATAGTGAACAAATAATTAAGTAATGAAGTGAACATTGTATGAGGCTCTACTTGGCTCATCATTAGGCAATTACTATTCACCATAAAATGAACACTTATGTTGGGATTCTTATGACACGAATAGGATAATGTCTCAATAATATGTACATGCATAACTTCATAATTTTTATGCAGCATGCAGGTTTTTTTTCCCAATTCTGAGAGAAAATCATTTTTTTGTCATCTGTTACCACTTCATGGCAAGGAAAGTGGTTGTCCTTGACAACCGATTACTAGAAAAAAATCCAACATCAAATTATCGCAGTCGTGCTATGTCCATGGTACGTATTCCTTATTAACAATAACCCTAACTCTAAATAATCATTCTATTCATTAATAACTTCACATATCACTTGCAGACCAATTTGTTCTCAAGCTATTTACTGAATGGAGGGCATAAAAAAGGGACAGAGTTGAAGAAATTTAGCCTAGCATTTTGGAAGCTATCTTGGCAAGTTGACACAAACATTCATGATTGTGGAATCTACGCCATACGCCACATGGAGACATTTTGTGGAGGCCAAGTCGAGAACTGGAAACCCGAGTTTGAATTTAACAAGATAAATTATACATTTCATAGTAGCATATAGAAGCTTTTGGAATATCTATAATGTATGTTAATAATAGAAGTCTTTACCGTTCTACAACTACACATGGATATTGTGATCACCGGGGGCATTAAAAACAAGTAAGTTGCTTCCAACCCTTCAACCCAACACACTGCCATAGTTATGACATTTATAGTGTGACTGCCTCCGCCTATGCCTCAGCTGCTGTCGCAGCATTTCATTTGTTGAACAGTGGAAAAGTATCCTTTTCCATTGATTGCCTAGAGTTTATTGGTTCTGTTGACTTTATTTGAGGTCAAAAGAATGCTACATTGAACTTCTACAGGCATTTGACTGGGAAATAATCTAAAACATTATTGCCGCGTACCTATTCTCAATGGTAACCAGGTGTCAAGTGAAGTTGAGTATGTTGGCTATTCATTTGCATTCTGCCACAACTGAATTTTCTGAAGCCTTTACAGTCAATGTCCAGTTCCTAAATTTGTTCTGTTGATTTGATTTATGATATTTGGGTGAATAATTGCATATTCTCTGTTCATTTTTCATTGTTTGAAAGGTCGTGTTCATCCCGAGTAGCAGTATTTTCAGAGACAAAAGTAGTAGATGGTATTGAAAACAAATACAGCAACTCAATTAATGAACAAGCAGTATGCTCCACATCATGGTTTGAAGATGGACCACCATTGAGTGGTTGCTTTCATAATGTTGGTATGTTTGCTATTAAGTGCTTCTTACCTTTTAACCAATTTTCAAATGTGACATATTATGTATTTCGAAATTTTGATGAATACGTCAAATATGTCCAAATTGCAGGAATAATTTGTCTGGTACCTAAGTTCAAGATATGCAGCAATGACATTAGAAAGTGAACTCAATAGGCCACGGGTCCAAATGCTAGAAGCAGCAAAAAGAGAATTCCAGCGCAGATAGATGGCACAATACAAGCTTCAGCAGTAGTACTACTCTAATATTAGATCATATTTAAGAAGTTAGTTGTGTAAATGACACAATGTTGAAGGAACCAATCAATTTTGCATTACAGCTTATTTTGGAACACAGATGTTCAATAACTCAACTGCTTGCAACATGATAGAGTAGAACATGAAATATGAAAGACCTAGTACGAACTACCTCTTACAGATGGTTTGGAGGATGTCTACTCCTCATATATGGAAGCAAATTGCATCTTTAGCAATGCTTGTTGATTTACTGATGATTTAAGGAGAAGTTCACTATACTACACCATACTGTTCATCAAGCTGAACAATGACATAACGAAACCAAAAATTCAGATGTCAAAGTAAAATTAGAAGAGCCATAGTGTTTCACACAATTTTTTAATAATGTTTGCTTAATAATCAGAGATTTAAAATAATCATCAGTGACTAAAATCTAACATATACTACAATACACAACATTCATCAGAACTAATAAAAGTCTAAATTAAATATGAATGAAGTTATAACAATAGATTAATTTAAAGAAATAGAAAGAGGAAAAACCTTTAAGTGATATGTAGTTGCTTGGAACAAAATAATGAAATTATGACTTTCATATTGATCCATTGAGTCACATACGTGTCATAGCCAAAAAATTAGTATAAACGGAAGTGGAGCAGTTAAATGTATAAACAAGGTGAAGTAAGATCAAAGAAGGTCACACGGAGGCCCCGAGGGAGTCAAGAGGGAAAGAAAAGCAAGAGTTCAAGGTGCAGGGAAGGCGACAGCCGTCGCGCAGTCGACGACATGGCCATCCACACCTTGAAAAAATGCAGAAGATTCCAGGAGGTGGCGATGACTTGCCGTCGCCAACACAACGGGTTATCGCTAACAGTGACCATGTGACAGCCACGTCGTCGCCTGTACGATGGCCGTCGCATGGGCGGTGGGAAAAGGGGACCTCTGTTCCAGAGGTATATGACGGCATGCCGTCGACACCACGACGAGCCGTCGTCACATATGCGACGGCTGGTCGTCGCGTTGGAGATGGTCGTCGCTGTCCCTACTTCCTTTTTCTTTTCTTGTTCTTTTTCCACTTCCTTCCCCTTCAATAGCCCGTCCCCCCCCCCTCTTTCTCTGCTTGCGCCACCCTTAACCCCATTCCACCACAAATCTCACACTTACTTCCCCCAAATTTCCCCCCTTTTCATCAAATCGTTCACTCATTTTCTCTTTTACTTCAAAATCTCCCACAAATTCACCCCATTTCTTCCCCATTGAACACATTTCTTCACACCCAAACCCTAACCCCCAATATTCTCCCTTACAAATCCAGCCACTTTGAAATGTTTTCCGGCCATTCCATTGCCGAATTTTGCCTTCCCATGCTCCAAGCTCCGGTTTGCATACCTTTTTACCCCACAACTTCACCACTTTCTCTCTCTATAAAGTTCACCACCATTGAAGCTTGAAGAGAGAGAAAACAACATCTTTTCGCACAATTTTTTACAACTTGCCACTCTAATTGCTCAAAGGTACCTAAATTTCACACTTGCTTTTGTGGTTTATGGGTATTGGTTGAAGTTGAGTTGTTGAAGATGGGACGGAAGACAACCACCATCAGGCCTCCACGTTCAGGCACTTCCAAGTGCACCAAAACAAGGGTTTCATCCTCCTCCGCTGCCGCCGATACACCTCCTCATCCAAACCGGGCCCAAGCGGCCCGACGTAATCGTCCAACTCCTCCTCATGTGATAAATAAATATGAAATTCATTTTAGTAATGCTAAATATATTGCCCGATATGATTCTGTTGCTACTAGACGAATTATAGAGCCCAAATATATGGATATCAACTTATTGAGGAGTCTTGGGTAATGGGATAGGTTACTTGAATTGCTTGAGGCAGCAGGGTGGGTGGAGTTTATGCAATTGAATAAACCCGTGTATGAAAGGTTATGTTGGGAGTTTTTGAGCTTTATTAAGGTTAATTGATCCGCCCAATATCAAAACAAGCCGGTGCATATCCAATTTCAGTTTTTCAACCGACTTTATGAGGCTAACCTTGCGGAATTTGACCGCCGCTTGCAACTCCCTCATAGTGGGGTTCAGAATGTTGGTCACCCTAATTTTAATATCCAAGACTTTTAGTGTGAGATAACCTGTAACAAGCGTACCCTGGTAACCGATAACCATGGATTTCATGTGCCTCATAGCGCTAATGGCTCTAAAGCCACTTCCATTTTCAACCCCACGCTTAGGTACCTTCATAGTTTTATCGTCAACACTATTTTCCCTAGACATGAGAGCTAAGGTCGAGCTCGGTTGAGTGAAGTTTTCTTGTTGTGGTGTATTCTCAAGGATGAAAACTTTGATATGGGAGCCTTCCTTTTGCATCAAATACTCTCCCAAGCTTCCTCCCCCAAATCCCCTATTGGTTGTGGCAGCTTCATCACGGCTATCGCCTAGGCGTGGGGTTTAGAAGCCCAAGTCACGGCTATGACCCCTTTATTCTTGGGAGGCCGACTCAATTTGCCCACTTGCATTCAGATGGAGATGTTTCATATGCAGGGTGACCGTGTTTCCATCAACCACCATGGCCACGCTCTTTCCCCCTCCCAAATCTCACAAAGACCAATTGCGCAGATGCATCCAATTGGGTATATGAGGATGCTATTGATATGGAGTCTGATGAGGAGGAGCCTCACCCCAAGAAGGAGACATTGGCAGGGGTGCTGATGACATTGAGGATGTGGCTAGGAGTTACGGAGCCATACCATCAAACGAGGAAATGTATGAGCCTCCATTGACTAGAAGCTATGCTGAGGCAAGCTCCTTGAGCTTCAATGAAGCACATTTCTACCAATACATGGACGACCACTTCTCCCGCCTCAACCTGAGGCTCAATACAATTGATCAGCAGCAACAACAGGCGGTGCAGAACATAGTGAGATGATTCGGCGATAGATGGAGTTTGATCACCGACAGCGCAACTTAGAGCACCATGTTTATTATACATACGAGCATCATGGTTGGCCCTACCCTCTACCCGAGTGGAGGACTAGCGGCCCCCCTGGCCTGTATTGATTAGTTTATGAGTTCCCCTCCCCTTTCCTATTGCTATATTTTGTTGCTTACTCATTGGAGATAATGAATATCTGTAGCATGAGGGTGTGAGCTATCTCATGTATTAGGGGGTCATGGGGTGTAAGATGACTTGGTTGGTTTGTGTGTTGATATTGGTTGGATGAGTAGGTTTCATACTTGTAATATATTAGGAAATGTAATTCATTTGGTTGCATTGGTTAGGGCTTGTATGATTAGGAGCATGTTAGTTCAGAGCATATAGATGTCACCATTGCATTGGATATATATGTTGGTTTCTCTTTCATGTTCTTGATGAACAATGTCGAGAAGAGGACTATTGCAACAATGTTGCCAAATGAGGTCTTTGAGAGCTCAGCTTGAATGCTGTTGTGAAGAAAGCTGCCGAACCCATTTGTAAATCTAACTTTCTTTGTGTTCTTCTGAAGACGAACTTCTGACCTGAAAACTAGTCACTCAAACTTCGTTGTCTGATAGACCTGTATGTTCAAGTGTCGGATTCATCCACTTTGTAATATGCATGTTCTAAATCTGAATAGCCTCGAGTGTCCATACTCTATAACTATTTCTGAGCATTGAGGGTGCTCAACTTAAATAATATTCGAAATAGCATGGCTAAAGATATGTTATCTTTTATGATTGGGGATTCTCTATCATGACAAACTTATATGAGCATCTGCGACGCTTTCAGGTTTTATTCACAGCAGTGGAGAATGTGGGCTGCCTGTTTCATATAGACAGCATGGCAGAGACACTGTAGAAGGAAGCTTACAAGAGGCTGAAGATCGCCTGAAGAGTGCTTTGGCCACTGAAGGAGGAAGCACACTACGTTTTGGTGCTGCCATTAATGCATCAAGGTTTACAGCTAATACCCTACGGAATCTACGATGTGGCACCACATAACACTTAAAAATTAAGGAGAGGCGGCCACCCCTCCTAAACCTGCAAAAGCTAACTGAGCCTAATTTCACTTCTGAAGACGGTTAGGGTTTAGTCTTTCCCCTGAGTTCGAAGTAACTTTATGGTTTTGATTGTTTTCATTTTCTAGATTATGTTATGATGTTTAGATCATCACCATGTATAATTTGGAACATACAGTTTAGGATTCTCTAATGACAGTAGATTGTGTTTCACCTGCTCTGCTTCAATGATGACGAATAAAGCATTCAAGGGCCGAATAGAAACGATCTTCTAGTATGTAGTAAACACCTCTCATATCGCTTCTACCTCAAACATGGTTACCAAGTATGCTCAGATCCCATGATCCGTGTTCCCTCCGTGTATGATCTGCTGTGATCCTTAAAGCACTTAAATTGCACTAGATGTGAGAAGCAACTGGTTTTCCTCTCCACAGATTTGATCAGAGGTCTGAGACATTGTTAAAAAGAGTACTCAAATGCAACATATTGTGCCGCCTTGTAAATCATGTATGCTTCTTCAGTTTCTCGTCTGATTTATTTGATAAAATGGTATTGATTTTTAGCACTGAAGACATTATTTATGAGCATACATCCTGAATATGCAACTATTATTTGTTCCAACATATACATGTACAAGTTCCCCTTCTAGCATTTATTTAGGTGCATTATACATGGTTAAGTTTAAATCTTTATAACCCCCCCCCACCAAAAAAAGCCTACAAAATGGCAAACATGAGGCTGCAGAAACAATGTTGTAAGTCATTATCTATGATACGGAATAAGCATTAGAGGATTACTTGGTGCATTACAAACTAGGATAACTTTGGATATGGGTCGAAACTAGATTACATTATTGCATTGCAAACTAGGATGGACTCCAAGATCTTTCCAGGTCATGTGATCGAGGATTAATATTCCCTATGTAATTAAAAGAAGGAAAATATGACTTTAGCGATTGCAATAATCAACTTTGTTAATTAAAAAACTAAACAAACATAGTTTGATTAATGGAAGAAATGAACAATGATAATCCAATGACAAGCGTAGGTCCATAAATCCCACAATTTGCTTCCTTACTCTAGAATTGTAAAAATTACCAATTTACAGGCACATTTACGCATTACCTAGGTCAAAGAATCTACAACTAAGAAAAAGAATGGAGCATGGAACAAGACATCTATAACTAAGTTGTAATATAACATACAATCTAAACTAGACTTACATATAGTAGGTACTAAAGATGAACAAGAACACTACAATGTCTCATAAACATAGCTCACAATCTCTTGAACCCTTAATCTATGACTTGTAATATCAATACTGAATAATACAAAGATAAAATGCCTCCAATTCCACAACAGCACTTTCAATGTTTATCATTAGGAGCCATTGAGGGAATACTGGCGGAATCGTCATTTGCATAAACACAGAACTACCATTGGATGGATCAAGATGGTATGCCGGATGAAATGACATCGATGGAGATGCGCCCTACATGAAGGGGGAAAAAACCATAAATTGCTATAAATACCTCAATAATAAACCAATACCTCAATAATAAAGCATACAACATCAAGATTGTTGATCATAATACCACATAACATTATTCACTGTTATACTCAAAATCATTCACTAATATTCACTTTATTTTGTAATGTTGTTCATTGTAGAACTCAATGCTAAGCACTAGCCTAAAATGACATGAACACATATGACCAGTCAAAAAAATATGAATAAACTCATATTTACCGAATCACCAAGGCGTTGAATGTGCAGACCTGTAGATGGCAGGTTAAATGGTGACACTGTAATCTGCTATACAAATGAATAATTAACTAGTTCCACACTATATAACAAATATATGTATTAAATAAATAACAATATCACTACTGTACCTGCCGAGTCATTTGTGAGTAACTTGTACTATTATAAGAAGGAACACTTGGAAAAGACAATTCATTATACATCTACAAATAATATGAAAAAAGAAATCAATAACAACTCTTAAAACACTTAAAAGTTTGCAAATATCCCGACAACTTGAATAAAACCAAATAAATAACATAGGTTAAGATGCATATTTAACAATTACACATAAATTTCATAAGGAATAGCAAACAACTTCTTGGACACATATTTGAGTAAGATATAAAGAATGTTCAATTGATCCTTGTGATGCGATGAGACAACACAAACCACGTACAAGTAAAGAAAGGTTAAAAAAATCAATCAACTTCGGTCATCATCATTTATTTCATTATTGACAAACTAATATATAATCAATCAATGACAACAATAAAACCATCACAATTTCTCAATAACTATAACAAAATTGATGCAGAAAGAGTACCTGGGGAGTCGCTATAGAAGAAGCCATAACTTCTATTGACAACTTTTTTATCTTTCTCCGTTTAACTTGATCACATCTCTTTTCAACTATACTCTTAAACCTCTTATTTGTAACCCCTTTTTGACGAGATCCAGGAGGATTTAACATATTCTGTGAAGAATTAAAATTCTTCCCATGGCCATCATCCTCACAATGTATTGAACCCACATCAAATTCAATTAATTTCTTGAGTTCCATAAAATACTTTCACAATGAGCCCTTGTACTTTGGCTAGTTGTAATTAATGAATTCATTTTTCTCATCATTTGCATCTTCCAAATAGAAGAGCGAACTATTGGCTCTTTCCCAACAGAGTTTCCCAAATCAAGGATTTCACCGTCTTTTGTGCCCTTCCACCACCTCTTGTTTATGTACCGATCTGGCACTTATTCAACACAACATGCATGTAGCACCCTTAAGCAGTGGGAACACAAAAGCCCAACCTCTGTGAACATCTTACAAGTACAGTTAATGATACCTTGCTTGTTATTAAACGTAATAATATGTCGAAACTCTTATGGCTCTTCTCCATGAGATTCACTCACCACCCTAACACCTTACACCTCAAAAGACCTGTCACAAGAAGAACCGCCAACTTCTTTATAATTATATGATGCACCATTAATAAACTCCTTCTCAAACATCAAGAAAGCTTCAACCGTATATACAGAGAACGCATGTTTCAAGATGTTCACTGAAGGATAACACCATTTCTGCAGTAACTTTGCTACATCTATGATCTTCACCATTCTCTTTACTCCTCCGCTCAGATACAACATCACAAAATATATTATAAAAGTCACAAAGATCAGCTATCGCACGCAACCTTCTTTTCAAATATCTATTCGTTGTTTCACTCCTTTGTAAAGACAATACACCTCCGGAAAAATATTCTTTAGAAAAAGCATGGCACCATTTCTCTCATAAACTGTACAAGTTACAAAGCCATTGATTATTACCGTAATTGTACTTTGTTATCATCCTAAAATTAACAAAAAATGCCATAAGCATTGCAATCCAAAATAAACAAAAAATATACTTACCTGTTCCATAAGTATTATTGTATTTAAAAGTACTAAATGAAAAGTTTCTTGTGATGCTACTAACAATAACACAATAGAACAGGCCCTCGTAACAAGCCTAGTGTTAGCACACAGACAAGTGAACAAAGGCCAATATAATGAAGCACACAAACATTGTAAAGGTATTTGCACTTAATTTTTGGTTTGTAACAATGAATAAAGGGAGATATTATAGCACCTATTTTTTACTAAGTTCACGCACATCACTAGACTTGTTAGGGAGATTAGTTACCTAAGAAAACATTGCTCTTGTCTAGGAAGCTAGTCATTTACATATAAATCCAGTAGCGACAAAATGGTATTTGCGTTAAAAACACTAAAATAATCATCACACATAAAATGAAAGGCCTAAAGTATGCTCTAATTAAAGGTTCAATATGAATAAAAGATGATTATCATTTTCATAAAACCTTTATAATAAAAGTAAGAGTCTTCAACATTTACATACCTTTCCCAAAAATGCTGGAACTCATCCACAGTGTTACACTCCATCAAAACTCTATTAAAAATCTTAGTGAATCCTTCACTTGATCGAAGGCCTCCAATGTTTTTCCTTCAGTTTTCAATAATATGAAAACAATACAACCGATGACGAGCATGAGGGAACACCATTTTAATTGCAGATGCCATGGAGAATGCTTGATCGATCATCATGGTAATTGGATGCTTACCACCCATAGATTTTAAGAATTTCTTAAACAACCAAACAAATGACTCAATCTTCTCATTCATTAAAAACCCACAACCAAACATAACGTTCTTGGAATGATGATTCATCTCAACAAATGGCATACATATCATGTCATACTTGTTTGTTCAATATGTTATGTCAAATACAACCAAATCCCCAAATAATACATAATCATCCAGCATCTGCTTATCACGTCAAAAAAAACTCACTAAACAATTATTGGCATCCAGCTCAAATGCAGAAAAGAAATTAACCTCCTGCTTCATACGCCTATTAAATATTTCAATTAGTGAATACGCATCTCCACCATCAAAGGTTCTAACTTTTAATTGACTAAGCTCGTTGTATACATCTCGCAAACCATAGCCCAAAGAAGGAGATCCCCTAGCTTGTTTCTTAAGCACACGATATGCATCAGCTACTCCTATTTCTGACTCCCTAAGCTGCTTAACAAATAAAATATCCTCCTTAGACACTTCTAGATATGGAAGCAACAAATGCCACTTACTTGGACTACACAACGCATGATTATGCTTAATGTCATGTCGAGTAGCTATCCACTTGCCGTCCTCGTCTATGTAAAACTGAATAAACGCTTTGCAACCTGTCCTCACATCCACATTCGTATGATCCTTGTGATTTTGACCTTTATCTTGCTTGAATCCTACTTTCCAATAACAAAACTGATGCATGCATAACCCTCCTCCTTTGGACTTACATTTATGATGTATCTTTGAATAGCGAACACTAAAGCCAACTTTATATGCATAGTCATTGTAGATATGAAACGCTTCACGTTCTGAGCTAGCTGTAGCCCCAACTAACACTTCTCGCAAAGGTTGAACCTCAGTAATATCCTAATTTTGCATCCCAATGCCTATAATATAAGGGGGGGGGGAAGTGAATAACACAGCTGTAATCACAAATTACAAAGATTGAATTTTTATAGAATTCAATTGATTTGAATTGGGTACAATCTCTATGAATACAATCCTCTGATTCTTTCTCTTTCAAAGATGGATTTTTCAACCTTTTGAATTATGGGAGTAGGGGGTTATTTATAGGAAAGCCTCCCCCTTGAAAGTCAAGACAGACCTTAACTTGGGTTTTGGGCTTTGACCTAAGTTTTGAGCCTTTCAATTAGGCTTTACCCTATACTACTTTGACTTTCACTTGTTTGACTTTGACTTTGACTTGGGAGTCTCCCGGCCTCGTACTGAGCACTGACTTGGACGTCGCCTCAAATTTTGATCGGATATTTGACTTGTAAGCCGATGTAGGTCTTTGACTTTGACCTTTGACTTTGACTTTGATCGCGCCATGACTTCGTTTGGGCTTTAGGTTGTGACTTAACTTGGCAGTCATCTTGAGCCTCGGTTTGGGCTTTGACTCGAATTTTGGCTGAGTCCAGACTTGCTAGCCACTTGGGCTTCATTTTGGGCTTGACTTGTGAGTCTTTGGGCTTGATTAAATTAATTAGAAGGGTTGGCCCTATTAACTAATTTAATTTAATTTTGGTACGGCACGGATAAATTTTCAGTGCCTATAAATTACCGTCTCAAGATAAGGTTGCGTACGAGACTTGTCGTTTAAGCACGACTGATGTCTCGATTTTCCTTTTATCATATGTTCACGACAAACGCTTTAAACATGCCACGCTTTGATTCGCCTTTCTTTTTTTTTTTTTTTTGAAGGTTTGAACAATTGATATTTTCTGTCAATGAATTGGGAGAACAACGGGTTGGGTCTCATGGATCAGCATGAAGACAAGGTCATGGCCCAGACATGCTTCCCTAATCCTCTTTCTCTTTGTTTTGCACGGGCCAGGCCTAGCTTGCATCTTCAAACTGGCCCTTTCTTTCTTTCTTATAAATTTTATGTGGGTCAGCCCGTTTAGCTTTACTTAAGAGTCACGTGAGGGGCGCATGACCCCGGTCTGGCTTCTTTATTTTCTTCTCTTTTCTCTTTCTTTTGGCTTGGACTGGGCCCGTTTCTCTAACTTTCTTGCAGATCTAGCCTGGCTTTTTATTGAGAACACGCGAAACTCACGTGCCTGGGGGCACTGTTTCCCTTTCTTTCTCACTTGCTCAATCAGCACAGCCCAGGATGCCCTAAATCAGCACCTTCTTCCTCTTCATCATTCTCCAGCCACCAACGCACAGCACCCAAGTACCGAAAACCCTGCTTACATTGTACTGCATCTGCTGGTGGCATCGCTTGGTGGAAGCTTCCTATTCCTTCATGGTTTGTAGCTTAACTCCCCATTTGAGTGGTTCAACATTTGCATTTATTAAAGGTCCCAACTTTCATACTCCTTCCTCTACCACAGAGCAAGCCTCTTTTATTGCCCATACAGTTGTGACCCGAAGCCTCTCTTTCGCTGCCCAGGAAGCTCTGCCCAAGAAATCGGAGCCCCAGACGTTGCTTGTTACTATTCATGATGCTGCTAGTTTACAAGGAAGGCCACCCCTAAAGGCTTGGTCTTTGCCACCATTTTTGACCATTCGGTCTAAGTGAGGTATGAACTCTCTCACCTCCCCTCCTCTCTTTTTTTTCCCCTCTTGTTTCTGGGTTCATTCAGATGCTTGTTTTCTTTTCTTTTTTATTCTGAATCATCTTTGGCCTCTTAATGTATGACTCATGTTGCCATTGCTTTGCCTTTGTGAAACGTCCTTACGCACTTTGTGTTTTTTTTTTTTTTTTTTGAGTTGCTGGAATCAGCTCCATGATTAAGATGCTAGACTTGAGCTGAGTAAAAGAACTTGTTTATGGGGTTTCATTTCGTGATGCTTGCTGGTTCAAGATCCCAGAGTTTTTTTTTTTTTTTTTGGTTGGGATTTTTTGGAAATGATGCAAGTTATGAAAATGAATGAGGAAAGGAATGATAAGCACGACCATAATCTAGGCCTATGTGAGGATGAATGAAAATCATGAAAAAGGAGAAAGCTTGGCCTCTGTTTCTTTGCACGCCCCTGCTTCGTTCCATTTCTCTGTAACAATGGAAAATTAATGTCAAATTTTCCCAAAGTGTTGCTTTGCATTTCCTCTTTTTATCATTGTTTGTAGATTGGTGTCTTTATTGCTGTTTGGTTCCTCCTTGTCTTGGCTTCCCATATGCTTTGCCAAATTGTTGCTGTTATTAGCCTTGATTCATTGTCCTTGAATGTGAAAGCCAAGTTCTTCTTTTCTTTTCTTTTTTTTGTGGATTGAACAGCTTGAATAAATCAAAATATCAACCTTTTGGAGTGCAGCCCCCCCCTTTTTTTGGTGTGAGGCCAAGCTATGCGTAAAAATGAGGATAATTTTGTCTTGATCATGAGCCCTAGGTTGCTTGTGACTTGGTCTTTTATTGAAATTTGCAATGTTATATCTTAGTCTTGAAAGACTTGTCATTTTCTTTTGACAACCATGAGCAATGGAGGTGGTAACTTTGACTGAAATGAGACCAAGGAAGCCACTTCATAGTCTTAAAAGTCTTCTCATGCCTGCTTGAGCCGTTGCAACATCGCATTCATTTATTATCGCATTTTCGCGCATCATGACGTCATGCTCACTTGTTGAAAGATCGCCTTTCTCTCGCTTGTGCTTATTTTTTTTTTTGAATGCTGAAACCCCTTTTTTTTTTCTCTTCTTTTTTTATTGTACTGTTGCTTATGCAGGTTGAGGAGCCATTCAAAGAACCACTTGTGACACGGTTCACTACTTGGCCAAGGGCCTTGAACGGAACTGATATGCACAAAAGTGGTAAGAAGACTTGAAGAACCACACTTGCGATACAGTTCGCTGCTTGGCTTTGGGCCTTGAACGAAACTGGTACGCACGGAAGTGGTATGGAGACTTGAAGAACCACACTTGCGATACAGTTCGTTGCTTGGTTTTGGGCCTTGAACGGAACTGATACGCACGGAAGTGGTATGAAGACTTGAAGAACCACACTTGCGATACAGTTCGCTGCTTGGCTTATGGGCCTTGAACGGAACTGATACGCATGGAAGTGGTATGAAGACTGGAAGATCCACACTTGCGATACAGTTCGCTGCTTGACTTATAGGCCTTGAACGGAACTGATACGTACGGAAGTGGTGTGAAGAGTGAAGAGTAGCTAGCGCAGCAATCGACGAACATTTTGATTGATTTTGCTCCACGCTTCCCCCTTCTTTAGCATTTATTTTGTTTAGACGCTACTTTGCTTACTGATTTCTTTCCTGAAAAAGAATTAACTTTATGTTTGATTTTGTTTTCAGGTGATTCATAATGGTGCAAGTTGCGAGGAGAAGTTTGGCGGCAGAAAGGTGATGTCTTTGATATCTTCTCTTTCACGCCCTTTTTTTTTCGTGTGTGATGTGTCTGACTGCACTTGGTGATTTGCTGAAACTGTTTACGTACTTATGGATACTTACAATTTCCAATAAGATCAAGTTGTTACGTAGTTCAACTAAGCATCCTTTTTTCATTTGTTTTGCCGTTCACAGTTTATACTCTTGCCGGCCAGAAGTAGTACGAACTTTTTTTTTTTGGCTTGAGTGAGCAGTTTATACTCTTGCTCAGGAGCCTTCTTTTTTGAATGTGCGAATAGTTTAGCCTCTTGTTTGGAAGTCTTCCTTTTTGAATGTCCGAACAGTTTTTCCTCTTGTTCGGGAGTCTTCTTTTTTGAATGTGTGAAGAGTTTAGCCTCTTGTTCAAGAGTCTTCTTTTTTTTTGAATACGCGAACAGTTTAGCCTCTTGTTTGGGAGTCTTCTTTTTTTGAATGTGCGAACAGTTTAGCCTTTTAGCCTCTTGTTCGGGAGTCTTCTTTTTTTGAATGCGCGAACAGTTTAGCCTCTTGTTCGGGAGTCTTCTTTTGTTGAATGCGTGTGAACAATTTAGATTCTTATTCAGGAGCCTTCTTTTTTTTCCTTAAATGCGTGTGAACAGTTTAGACTCTTGTTCAAGAGCCTTCTTTCTTGAATGTATGTGAACTTTAGGCTTTTCTTTTTTTGTAGTGAACAGTTTAAGCTCTTGCCCAGGAGTTAATCCAGCATTTCCTCAAGGGAAATTGCCGACATCTTGGTTTGCGTCACAACTGGAAGAAGCTTGCTCCTTAGTTTTCACAGAATGTGATACCTCAAGTCATTCTAAACATCACCAGTGGCATCCCTTTATGCCATGATATATCATTTTGATTATACACTTAGTATAATCGCCCGGGCTGATATTGGTGTTGACAGATAGACTTTTCCTTAAACACTCATGATACTTCATCGTAACTCTACAGCTTTCCTAATATGTCGTCGCTGAACCGTATACATCGTGGTTCTTGAAAAACACATTAAAGTAGCCACATTAAGTTTTGATTTCGTATCATAGCTTTAAGTCAGAAGGATTCTTGCCTACAGGGTCACACAGTGACAAGAGATAGGAAGGTCAGTTGTCACTCCGTATATGGTCGTCTTTTAAGCACACACAGTATGAAATGCGTGTCATGACATAGCTCCCACTTACCTGGGATCGTCACCTTATATGCCATGCGAATCATCAGTCTAGATTTTCACCCAAAAATCCAACGTGAGCTACTAGATTAACATACTAAATGCTAATTTTGACACTCAAGATTCGGCTTTTAAGGCTTCAATATAAAATCATGTCTCATATTCGACTTTCTCGAGTCTCATCTTAGACTTACTAAGGCGACTATTTCTCATTCATACGTTATGAGTTATCAATATTGCACACCTAGTGCCAATATGATTACGTCTCATCCCGCCCGCTACTCAAGCATCGGGGCGATTGCCTGTGTGACTAGGCCAATCGGAAGCCTATGACTTTCTTTCAACATGTCTAACAGATAAGTCACAAAGCATTTAGAAAAAGAACACTTATTCTTTATTTCATAAATGCCTTTTACATGAAGAACGTATCTGTCATATATAACAAGATTTTATCCAAAAACTAAACTCTGCGAACTCCTAAACTCAATGTATGTGCTTTGAATGCATCTCTAGGAATTGGCTTAGTTAATGGATCAGCAATCATCTTGTTGGTGGGTATATACTTGATGGCAATCTCCTTTGTCTTTATGGCGTCTCGCACGAAGTGATAACGCCTCTTGATGTGTTCGGTTTTCCGATGAAATTTCGGATCCTTGGCGAACTGGATGGCAGCTGTGTTGTCACATAACATCTCTACAGGATCATCAGCTCTCGGAGTGAGGTTGAGGTCCTGGAGGAAGCTCCTAAGCCACATTGCCTCCTGCGTGGCTAGGCTGCATGCGACGTATTCTACCTCCATGGTTGACAGAGCTATGCAGTCTTGTTTCTTACTGCACCATGATATACCTCCCCCACTCAGGGTGAACACATATCCTGAGGTTGACCTGGACTCATCTGGGTCACCGCCCCAATCGGCATTTGAGTATCCTCTCAACTTAAGGTCCTCGCCATGATAGCATAGGACTAAGTCGGTTGTACCACGAAGGTAACGCATGATTCTCTTAACTGCTTGCCAATGAGCTTGTCCTGGATTGCTTTGGTAACGACTTACCAGACCAACCGCAAAGCAAATGTCCGGTCGTGTACATAACATGGCGCACATTAAGCTTCCTACGGCACTAGCGTAGGGGACATTGCTCATGGCTTCCTTTTCTTTGTCTGTTTTTGGGCATTGATCGAGGCTCAAGGTTAAACCCTTCTCAACTGGAGTGTCTACGGGGTTGGAATAATGCATACGGAACCGTTCTAAGACTTTCTTGATATATGCCTCTTGGCTCATACCTAAAAGTTTCTTAGGGCGATTCCTTGTTATTTCCACGCCTAAGACATACCTGGATTCACCCATATCCTTCACCTCAAAGACAGAGGATAGCCACCTCTTAGTGGCTTCGATCATCTCCAAATTGTTCCCAACCAGTAGTATGCCGTCAACGTATAGGGTAAGAAACATGATCCCCCCGGTTGATCTTTTGACATACACACAGTGGTCTTCCGAAACCATGGATAAGCCAAACGAAATTATGGCTTCATGGAATCTTCAGTACCAGGACGTGGAAAACTGCTTAAGACCATATATGGACCTTTTAAGACGACATACTTTGCCCTCTTGTCCCTTTGATACAAAACCAATGGGTTGGTCCATATAGATTTCTTCCTCAAGGCTGCCATTGAGGAAAGCAGTCTTTACGTCCATTTGGAATAACTCTAAGTCCAAATGGGCAACCATGGCCAGGAGTAGGCGAATAGAGGCAAATCTCACCACAGGAGAAAATGTCTCTTCATAGTCTACACCCTCAATTTGTGTAAACCCTTTCGCCACTAAACGGGCTTTGAACTTATCGATCGATCCATCTGCCCGACGTTTTATCTTGAAAACCCACTTGTATACGAGCTAATAGTCAAGGTATCAGGGATCAAGACTGATCAAAATAGTACAAAACTCCCTTAAATGCAAAAAGAAAAGAAAAGTTCAAACAAAAAGGAGAAAAATTGAAAATTTTCACAAAAATAAAAAGACAAAGGGGAGATGACCCCACCCCCACACCTAAATCTCACAATGTCCTCATTGGGAGCCGTGAGTCATCACCAACACACAAAGATAAAGAAAACAAAAACAAACACAAGACATACAAAATCGACAAATATATACACAAGCTAACACACTCTCTCAAAAACGCAATCTCGCCCAATCAAAAACAAGATCACACATATATACCAAACTAGCACCACCAACAAGAAATATATACCAATCCAACAACACCACCAATCACAACACAATAAAAAACCACAAAAACACAAAATGGTGATCACAGCCAACAACGGCTCAGCAACATCCACATTTCACCACAAGATGATCACCAACCAAAAACACAATCCTAATATCCACAACTAAATAAAAACAAAAAGAAAGAAAAGAAAAAGAAAAAGAAGGGGGGAGAAGAGTGAGAACGAGTATACCAGGTCGGGTACTGAATGTACCCGAACTATGCCATGACGACTTAAGGAGCATCAGCCACTCCTTGCCGCTCAAGATGCGAGTCGTCAGCTCGGAAGCAGTCAAAGCTCGCAGGAGCTTATCATGCATAGCTGCATGTAGCTCAGAATGGTGTGAGTAAGAGAACACTGGTAAAGATGGAGCAAACAAAGTTAGTGCCCTCTTAAACTCACCAAATACCTGTGAGAAATCAGCAGAATAATCGAAGGTAATAATCAATACGATTTCTCTAGGCATGCCCTCTAGGTACAGACAATAAGGGCCAAGGAAAGGGTCATACCCTCTAAAAGTACCTAGAGACTTATGGCAGGTAGCCTCATTCCCCTCAAGTATCACAAGAGAATCGATAAGTGATAAATCACAACACTGGGGGGAATGGGAGGGTGGTGAACATGAATAGGAAGCATGGGATGTATCAAGAGAGGTGGGAGATATATTATCAATAAAATCAGGACTAGTTGGCCCTGCAACCACAACATCCATGCATGAAGTCCCTGTGGGAGTCCCATAAAAAGTATGCACCTCAATAGTAACATGGTCGGAACCAGACCAAGTATCATCCTCCTCAACACTAGCGCTAACGCCAAAGGTCTCACCTACCTCGAACTCCGTCGACTGAGCTAAAGGGGAAGGTGTATCAGGAAAGGTCATGATAAGCGCAGTGCTGTCCCAAAGGGTATTAGGAAAGGATGAAGCAACAGTGAGTGAAGGGATCAAGGGAGGGTCGAGTACGTCCTCTAGTCCGGACTCTAGAGAAGGAAAAGACGCACCATCATCACACAGGTTGACATCAAGTCTAGGAGCACTAGAACTAGGGTCAATCTCGGGTGATAGGTCATACTCCCTCAGTTTATTAACAAACTCAGCAAATTCAACTTGTTGCTTATTCATTGTCTCTATCATATTGCTAAGTCTAGCAAAGCCTTCATTAGAAATATGATAGGGACAAGAAGTACTGGTGTGGTCAGAACAATGGCAAATTTCGCACACAGGAGGGGCATAATCAGGGATGCAAGGGGTGGGGTACAAGAATCAGAACAACTAGTTTCAAATTCATAAGTATCCCAAGCCAACCACTCAAGTAATTCCCAAGCTTCATCAACATTTCGAGCATAGAAATCCCAATGCTCCAAAAGAACACGGGTCTCACAATTCACACCCTCATCAACAACATGCAATATTTCCCATTTCCCATATAAACATCCACAAGAAACACATTGAGCAAGATAAGCATGTAAACGATCCCAATAACGGTAAAATAGTTCTTGCTCACATTGGGGAAAATGGAAAATTGCCATTGAAATTTTTTTTTTGTTTTTTTGTAAATTTTTTTTTTTGGGATTTTCAAAAGGCCTAGCCTCGAATGCTAAAGTAAACCCCAATATTGAAAAACGCCAATTCCCCGGCAACGGCGCCAAAAACTTGTTGCAGAAAAACAGAGTTTTAATATTTATAAACCCCAAGTGCAAGGTGTATCGTTGAGTACTTGGGGTGTCGTCCGCAGGGAATTGGGTTTTCAACTACCAGAGTTCACTAGAGCGTCTCAATCTAGGCGAGATCAAAGAGTGAAAAGGGGAAACTAAACTACGCTACAAACACAAAAACAAGTGACTTGGAGTTCTAATTTTACCAATGGATGAACTAACTAACCAAGATGAGTCCTAACCTACCCAAACCATACTATGAACAAGAGATGGTCGGTTGCACCATCAAAGACCACCCAAGCCCTCTCTTAAGGGTCATGAGCTAGTCTAACTCGTGTAACCACCTACTTTCGTGGGGTTAGGCGAATTAAACCACAAAACTAGCAACCCCGGACCTAGCTCGATTCGAATACTACTTTCGTGTCCCGAACTCGGCCATTCCCTCTCCCACACTAGCAAATTGACCTCACCTCTCAGCATAAGTCAATCGCCCAAAAATATGGATGAAACCCCTCTCAGGCATTTCATCGAACACTTGGCGGGCGTGAAGGAAAACTCTATGTTCTAGGCAAAGATTGGGCATGATTAGGCCTAGTACAAGATTAATTAGCCATCAAGAGGCTAATCACAATCCAAGCCAACAAAATCTAACAACTAATCATCAAAAACGAATGAAAACCTAAACTAACAAATAAGAACATGAACACGAAGAACGCAACAAAGGCAATGAAATAAAACGAATTCAAACAACTAGATAACATGAATCAACAATGAAAACTAAACATATAAACTTAAGCAAAACGAATACAAGAATTAAACTAACAAAACATAAACAAGAACAATGAAATAAATAGAGAAAAGGAAGAGGAAAACTTATGCTTGAATCGATTGAAGAACTTGAGATCCACAAGCTTGAATCCCAAAATACAAACTACAATCCTAATCTAATCCTCCTATTGAGGTTTTTATTAGATAAACCTAACCTAAACTACCCTAAGAATCGCCCAAGGAGAAACCCCGCACGAACCCCCCGAACAAACTGGCAAAAAGGGGTTATATCGCGAACGCAGGCCCGACGCACGGCCGTGCCACCACGCACGGCCTCCCGTGCGCCACCACGCACGGCCAGAACGCACGGCCGTGCGCCTGGCCGTGCTGGCCGTGCGTGGCTTCGGCCACCGGTGCACGGTCGTGCTTCCCTGCAGGATGGCCGTGCACTGCTGTTTTTCGCCTGTTTTCGCTGATTTTCATCGTTTTGTCCCATCTTCGTCCCTTTTTGCGACGTTTGCTTGATTTGGAGTTATTTCCTACAAAACATAAATAAAACAAGGTAAAATCCTAAGAATTAAGTTATTATACGAGCTAAAAGTGGGTGAAAGAAGCACGTAAAATAGGTAAATTTAACGCTCAACACCAGGAGTAGGCGAATAGAGGCAAATCTCACCACAGGAGAAAATGTCTCTTCATAGTCTACACCCTCAATTTGTGTAAACCCTTTCGCCACTAAACGGGCTTTGAACTTATCGATCGATCCATCTGCCCTACGTTTTATCTTGAAAACCCACTTGTTTCCAATAGACTTGCGCTAGGGTGGAAGGTCAACAAGTTTCCAAACCTTATTCCTTGCCATCGAGTCCATTTCATCCTTCATGGCATTCACCCACTCTTTGTGGCTTGGTGAGTCAAGTGCTTCTTGGTAAGAGGTAGGCTCCTCGACTTCCAAGGGAGTGCATAGGAATATTTCCTCTTCGATTTGGAAATATCATCGAGGAATTCTTCCACGCTCACTCCTTCGGGGCCTGGGGCCTTCATTGTTCGCTTGCCTGGGCAAGGTATCACTCCCCCTTTCTCTAAGGGGTGTGGGACCTTGAACATGTGGAGAGTTACTCCCACTGTCCCTTTGGGGCGTGGGGTCCCGGACATGTGGGCTAAATGCATGTTCGAAAGCTGGAGATTGAGGACGGACCTCCCTCACAGAGTCACTTTCCTTATGTACAGGAGAATGAGAACGATTCTCATTTTCCTGGGCAGGCAAGTTTCCCCTATTTCCTTTGGATGGGAAAGGCATCATACCATCTTCGGTGACTTGGTTAGAATCCAAATTCTCCCCCTCACCAAACGATGGTGGGATATTTTGCTGTAACTCAAACAGTTCGACATCCTTCTTGACTTCACCAATAGTCGGAAACTCATCCTCAAGAAAATCGACATTGCGGGAGTCTATTTCTGTCTTGCCACCATTTGGATATTCTCCGTACATCACATATCCTTTTGATTGTGCAGGGTGCCGAATGAACACTATTTTGGTGGCTCTTGGACCAAGTTTTCCATGTTTATGGGTTGGGTTATGCACAGAGCCGGCCGAACCCCTTGGACGCAAATGATCCAAGGATGGCTTTTTACCAAACCATAACTCATATGGTGTGGCAGGTATACTCTTGCTTGGCACACGATTGAGTATGTAGGCTGCCGTAAGCAGCGCATCCCCCTAAAAACTGATTGGGAGGCTAGCATGTGCCATCATTGACCTGACCATGTCAAGCAATGTACGATTCCTACGCTCCGCAACACCGTTCTGTTGTGGGGTGCGTGGAATCATTAGCTGTCTTTGTATACCTTTTTCCTCACAGAACTCCTTGAACATATCAGAGAAGTATTCACGACCTCGATCAGTTCGAAGGATCTTAACCCTACGTTCCAATTGAGTCTCTACTTCTGCTACGAAGCGTTTGAATACATCAAGTGCCTCGTAGCAATGAGATAATAGGTACACATACCCATATCGTGAATAATCATCTATGAGAGTAATGAAATAGATAGCCCCATGTCGGGCTTTGACGTTCATAGGTCCGCATATGTCTGAGTGGATTAACTCTAAGGGACTAGATGCTCTTGTGGCCTTACCGAAAGGCTTCATTGTTGCCTTTCCAGCTAAACATGACTCACACCTAGGTAACTTAACCCTAGTGAGTCGGTCTAGAAGACCTTCTTTAGCTAGCCTATTTATCCTATCTTGGTCCACATGGCCAAGTCTAGCATGCCACTTAACAGATTCAGAATTAGAGTCAAAATAAGAAACATAAGCAGAGGATATATTATTATAGTTATCATCCAAATCTAAAACAATGAAATCTCCTTTCAAAGTTGCTTGGCCAAACAAATTGCCATTGTAGAACAAATCTAAACCATCTGGACGAAAACCAAAAGTGAAACCTAATCTTACTAAAGAAACATAAGAAACTAAGGAACATCGCACCCCAGGTGTATAGAGGGTGTCATGAAGGAGCAGCTTGTTTCCTCCACGGAGTCTGAGCTGGTATGTTCCTACTCCAAGAACATCTTCTTCGCTGCCGTTCCCCAGTACGACAGTTCGTGAACCCACCGGGTAACGATGGAACTCCACGAATCCAGCTCTATCTTGAACTATATGCTTGGTTGCCCCCGTGTCTACAATCCATTGAGGAAGAGAGTTAGCAACGAATGCATGGGAACAAACATATAATTCAGGAGTCTTAGTGGAAGTAGGTACCTTGGTTGGCTCAGGACAATCCCGAGTGAAATGGCCCTTCTTTCCACAGTTATAGCACTTCACACGTACTATATCCTTAACTCCGTTGCCCTTAGCTTTATACTTCTTGACAGTACCAGCATTGGAACGAGAGTTCTGAGGAGGACGGGGGCCTTTCTTAGGTTTCTTACCACGGTAAGATTTCCTGCCCTTGGGCCCCGTTCCTTTGGCAACGAATGCCACACTAGGAGGTGCATATAGCTTTAAGCGTTCTTCCTCCTTCTCGAGGTGTTTGGAGATTGCCTCGAAAGTGTTGATGTGCTCACTGTGTGCCATGAACACTTTAAAACTCTTCCAATATTCATTGTCATTAGGAAGAGCCCTGATCATATTCAGGACCTGTTCCTGCTCAGAAACCTCTTGCCCTGCAGCCTTAAGATCTCGAACCATAGCACTCATAGTTCGAAGGTGTTCAGGGATACTACGACTGGAGTCAATAGTATATTGCATCCATTTCAGCTGCAAGGTACGTAACCTTGTAGCAAATGTCTGCTCGAACCGGATCTTAAGCTGCATCCACATGTCCTTAACAGTGTGGAAGCGTTCAAACTCTCCCAGAAGATCGTTCCGCATGCAAGACAGCATAGTGTAGCGTGCAGAACGATCACATTTGAACCATGCTTGGTATGTTTTTAGGTTTTCTTGGTACTGCTCAGTTGCAGTAATGTCTCTGCCTTGTTCATCTTTTTCAGCAGGAGGAGCCATGGAGGAGGTTAAGAGGTCCAGCATATTATCATTGTTTAGATAAAACTGGACCTTCAGATGCCAAATATCATAGTTCGAAACATCCAGTTTGTCATCAGATTGCATACAACCTATCATATTTCTAGCTGCCATATCTGAAAAGTATATATTATCTGTTAGACATATTGTTTAATAATTAAATTACCTAGAAAGCCCCATCGTTCACATTATACATTCGAAAATTTCACCAAGCTCATAATCATCACGTACATTTTGCGAATTTTGGAGCTTCTTTAATTTAATTATTAATCTTATAGAATTTTCTTAAAGAGTTTTTGTTAAACTAATTAACATTTTAATTCAATGAATATCACGAAGATATTCACTTTTGATGACGTAAATATGTATCTAGTTAGTGTTTATGAAACTAATTCATTTAACACAACTATACATATATATATTTTTGTCTTAATATATATATATAACACAAAGTTATATAATCAACCTCAAAATATCATACCATAATTAATGATAATAATGACCATCTCCAACATATAAAACAAATTTATATGAGCATGAGGGCAAATATTCAATAACCCAAATTTGAAACAGTTTTAACCCAAGAATAAAAAATCGGCCCATATTATAAGAAAAAAAAATATTTCAGGGCCGAAAAAATGAGGTTCTATCTTTCGAGTCAAGTAATTTGGGCCAAATAGACGTAAAAGCCCAAAAAAAAAAAACAAGCTGTTCCAAACGAAATAGAACGGTCCCAAAAAAAACAATTGAAGTAAAGGGGGGGCTTTTATGTCTGAGCATGATTAACCCCCTTCCCAAAATTTGACCCGAGGCCTTCTTTGCCTTCGGCCCCCCTGCCTGAATTCTCTCTCCACTCTTCTCTGCCCATCTTCCGCTGGATTCCATGGCCATGGAGCACTAAACTCCACCCCAACATCCCCCTCCACGGTGGTTCTCCGTAGCCACCATGACTCGAGGCCCAAATGATGCAAGGCCGCCGCCCCCACCGACGCTAAAAGCGCCCACCGCCTTCAATCCACGCCAACTTGATGAGAACCATTACCATCACCGTGCAGATCGGTCGAATCCGAGTCTAGTGATGTCGCCCACGCGTCCAACGCGCCACTGAGGCGGCGGCGCGTGGGTACACGCGCCTCTAAGGACGGTTGTTTTTCACGGGTTCTTGTGGTGGGTGTGTGGATCGGCGTCCGTGGGTGGCGAACGGGGAAGAAGAGGACCGGAAAGAGTCTTCGTCGGCAGCGCGTGCTCAAATGCGCCACCCTTTCCCTCGACTTCTGATGGGTATGTGTCTTCCCTCTCCCCTTCCTCTTTCCTTTTTTTTTTTTTGTTGTCGCCAGTTCGGGTCACCGGGATTCCACCGTCACCGCCGCCACAAAAGCGCGGGCTAGTGGTTCGTTTTTGGCGGCAGACCACTGAGGTCTTTGCTGCCGTTACCTTCTCCGGGTGTCACGGGTTCGGAGTAAGGGTTGTTTAGGGTTAGGATTTTCGGGTAAGGGGGGCTCTTAGGGTTAGGGTTTCGGGTCTCAAAAGCCCTTTCTTCCTTCCCCCCTATGTTCATGACCGAATTAATCAAAGAAAAAATAACAGTCTTTGCATTGAAGCATGCTTGGCATAATTACTGTATGCATCTATGGGCATGTTATGCGCGAATCATGTAATCAGAGATCAATATGGGCATGCTGTATATCATGTTATCAAGACAAATTGAGGGAATAGACATATTCGAGTCTTTATTCAATTAAATCTGCAGCCTTTAATTCATTCTAAGCATCATAAAAACATGAGTATGTCGTGATTCTCAAAAGTCTGCCCAATTACGATAATCAAGCAAATTGAATAAAGGAGCATGCTTTTGGTTTTAACAATTTGCGTAATCACAAAGTTAAGCAAAGTAAATAAACAAAGGAGCATGCTTTCAATTTTAACAGTTTGCATAATCAGGAAAATTAAGCAATTTGTACAAAGGAGCATGCTTTTAATTTGTACGGTTTGCATAATTACAAAAATTAAACAAATCGAACAAAAATATATTTTTTATCGAATCAGTTTTAATAATATTTCAATCGGGACTATTCCGAACAGTTTTGGCTCTGATACCACTGTAGGGAGAATTAGGACTAACCTGAATGCGGAAGCGTACTATCGGTATTAGTCCACGCATATAAAGAATACCAATCACCTTAATAATAACACCAGGCGGCTACTAGAGTCGCTTTAGGGATTCACGTCCTAAACCCGAACACAAGTCAATGATGGTAGGGCAACCGTGGGGAGGAGGGGAGGAGAGTGTGTTTATTCCTTCTTGTGTTTCTTAGCTGACCCTCCCAATCCTCCTTTTATAGGTAATAGGAGAGAACGACTAGGGTCTAGGGTAACCGCTTTGTGGCCGTCGGGCCTCAACTAATAGGCCCGTCCAACAAGTATGAAATATAATTTTTTTAAAAAAAGGTGCTGATGTGGCAGTTACACATATCGCTGGTATGACCCGGGAGTATAAACTCTCGGTATATATAATAATTTGCACTTTTCTTCCATGGCTTTCATTGTTCAGATATATACATGAGAAGTCTAATTTAGCCCTCCTAAGAGAGGGGGTCTCGGTGTTTTTTTTTGGGGGGGGGGGGGGCAAA
>JAKOGI010003587.1:0-48480 GCA_029747015.1 Carnegiea gigantea | reverse complement strand
CCATGGAATTAGCCTAAACTACACTGACATGCAATAACCTCCAGGCTAAACATTCTTGAATCATAATATCAGTTTAGGAGAGCAAGAATACTCACTCGAATTAGCTTAATTTCGGCTCTGAACAGTAAACCACCAAGATTCCACGCTGCTAGACTCGAACCCAAGCCCCGACAGTAGCGAATCCAAGCCCTAGCCCACGATTTGGTGTCACTTGTGACTGATTGAGGCTTGAATTCGTTCGAATTTATAGGGGAGGCTGAAAAGAAGGTGGGCCGCCGGTTAACGGCAACTGGGCGGCCGGTTCTGGCGAAGGAGACGCGTGGGTAAATGGCCGTGCGAAGTGGACGAGATTCGTTGGGGGATTGGGTGGCTGGGACGCGTGGTTGAGGGGACCAGGCGGTTCCTCCTCTCGCCGGCGACACGTGAAGGCCGGTGGTGCCACCAGGCGGCGACCGGTGACCGGCGAGAGCGAGGGAGAGAGAGAGCGTGGCAGAGAGAGAGAGAGAGAGAGAGAGCGTGCGGTGAGAGAGAGGGGGGTCGGGGTCTCCCGACTTCGGTCCCCCTTTCAACCTCTCTTTTTTTTTTTTTTGTGTTTTGGGTTAAACTAACAACATACAGCTAAATTCTGATCCGTACTCGCTAATAGTTAGGTTAAACCCAAATTGAACGACCTACCATGTACATTTCGGTTTAAACTTTGGGAATCTGCCAAGTAAAACGAAAAACGATTTTAAAAACTGGGTTTAGCATAGATTCAAATATTTTATAAATAAGTAGCGTCAATGATAACATTAGTCAAATAATCGCCCCTTTTATTGAAACTAGTCATTAAAAACTCACACGGTCGATTTAATACTTTCGTCGGATAACAAATTAAAAGCAACTGGTAAAATCAGCAACTAAACAGTTAGTCGGTGATAGCACGAAAGTATGGCCCTTACACTCTCCCCCCCTTAAAAGAATTTCGTCCTCGAAATTTGCTCACCTGGTGAAAATAATGCGGGATATTTCTCACGTATTTCGCTTTCCAACTCCCAAGTTGCTTCTGCCACCTTGTGATGTTTCCATAACACCTTAACATAGGGAATGCTCCTATTTGTGAGCTTCCTTTCCGTCTTCTCCAAAATCCGGATGGGTTCTTCTACATAGGTAAGATTTTCCTTAACTTGTAGGGGTTCATATCGGATGACATGATTTTGATCCGGAACATATTTCCTGAGACTGGATACATGGAATACATCGTGGATGCCTTGCAATGAGGGTGGTAAGGCCAATTGGTATGCAACCGATCCTACTTTCTGCAAGACTTCAAACGGCCCAATGAACCGTGGGCTTAGTTTCCCCTTTTGTCCAAATCTTATGCTCCCCTTTGAGTGGGGACACTTTCAGAAATACATGGTCTCCAATCTCAAACTCCAGTGGCCTTCTCCTATTATCCGCGTAGCTTTTTTGTCTACTTTGCGCAACTTGCAATCTCTGGCGGATGGTCTTGATTATTCCGATCGTTTGGTCGATTAAGTCAACCTTGGATGGTTCCCTTTCTCCTATTTCATTCTAACAAATTGGAGTTCTGCAACGTCTACCGTATAGCGCTTCGAAAGGAGCCATGCCTATACTGGCATGGTGACTATTATTGTACGCAAATTCAACCAGAGGCAAGTTATGATCCCAAGTTCCAGTAGAATCGAGGGCACAGGCTCTCAACATGTCCTCCAGAGTTTGAATAGTTCTTTCGGATTGATCGTCCGTCTGAGGATGGAAGGCCGTACTTAATCGTAATTTTGTACCCATTGCTCTTTGAAACCCATGCCAGAAACGAGATACAAACTTGGTATCGCGATCTGACACAATACTGAGTGGCACACCATGCAGTCTAACTATCTCCTTAATGTATAGGTTAGCTAGTTGCTCAGAGGTGCAAGTGGCCTTGATGGGCAAGAAGTGTGCAGCCTTGGTTAATCTGTCAACTATAACCCACACACCATCGTGCTGTTTGATGGTTTTTGGCATTCCAATCAAGAAATCCATGGTGATGTGCTCCCATTTTCACTCAGGAATTGGCAAGGGTTGTAGTAAACCTCCAGGTTTCTGATGCTCGGTTTTCACCCGTTGGCACGTAAGGCATCGAGCCACGTACTCTGCGATATCCCCTTTCATACCATTCCACCAATAATGGGTCTTCAAGTCATGGTACATCTTTGTACTTCCAGGGTGTACAACAAGTGTGGAATTGTGCGCCTCCTTTAACAATTCCTCCTTGAGAGCTGTTATGTTCGGTACACACAGTCTATTTTCATACCAAAGTACCTCATTTTGGATGGAGAATTCCTTATTCCTTCCTTCTTCCACGCCTTTCTTTATCTTCATAAGTTCAGGGTCATCCTTCTGTTGTTGCTTGATCGTTTCGATCAATGGCGAAGAGACTTGAAGCGCTGCCAAGTAGCCTTGGTTTCCTGACCGTACTACTTCTATTTGTAGCACGTCGAGCTCTCTTAGGAGTCTCTTTTCTTGTGTAAGTAAACAGGCTACAGACCCCATGGATTTTCTACTTAGTGCATCAGCCACCACATTTGCTTTTCCAGGGTGATATTTGATCTCCATATCATAATCCTTAAGGAGTTCTAGCCATCTTCTTTGTCTCATGTTTATCTCTTTTTGAGTAAAGATGTATTTCAAGTTCTTGTGGTCAGTGTATACTTCACACCTTACTCCATAGAGATAATGTCTCCAGATTTTCAAGGCAAACACAACCGCGGCCAATTCTAGGTCATGTGTTGGATAATTCTCTTCGTTGGGCTTCAATTGGCGAGAGGCATAAGCAATAACTCTGTCCTTTTGCATTAATACACAGCCCAGTCCCTTCCTGGACGCATCACTGTAGATTACAAATCCTTCATTACCTTCAGGTATTGCCAATATTGGCGCAGATACCAAACGTTTCTTTAGCTCCTGAAAGCTATCTTCACACTCCGGGGTCCATTCAAATGTAGTGGTCTTCCGAAATAGTTTGGTAATAGGTAAGGCTAGTTTTGAAAATCCCTCTACAAACCTTCGATAGTAGCCAGCTATACCTAAGAAGCTTCGCACTTCGGAGACGTTCGTTGGTCTTGGCCAGTTTACAATGGCCTCTACCTTTGCCGGGTCCACCGAGATGCCATCTTTGGTCACTATGTGTCCTAGAAATTGCACCCTTTCTAACCAGAACTCACACTTTTTAAGTTTGGCATATAGTTTGTGTTCCTCTAGGGTTTTCAGCACCATTCGTAAGTGGTTTGCATGCTCTTCCTTGGTCTTGGAGTATACCAGGATATCATCGATGAACACCACTACAAATTTATCTAGGAAGGGCCTAAGGACTCTGTTCATCAAGTCCATAAAGAAGGCAGGAGCGTTCGTTAGTCCGAACGGTAACACCAAGAACTCGTAATGGCCATATCGAGTGCGAAAAGCGGTTTTAGGCACTTCTCCCTTCCTGATCTTCAATTGATGGTACCCCGATCTCAAATCAATCTTTGAGAACACCGAAACACCAGCCAATTGATCAAACAGGTCATCAATTCGAGGAAGTGGGTATTTATTCTTGACCGTTACCTTATTTAGTTCTCGATAGTCAATACATAACCTCAAACTCCCATCTTTCTTCTTCACAAATAGTACTGGTACTCCCCAGGGTGAAACAATAGGCTGAATTAACCCCTTATCTAGTAACTCTTGCAACTGAGTTTTCAACTCCGCCAATTCCGCAGGTGCCATTCGATAAGGTGCCTTGGATATTGGAGCAGTTCCAGGTACTAATTCAATGGTGAATTCGATTTCTCTGTCGGGTGGTAGCCCCGGTACCTCTCGAAACACCTGTGGAAATTCCCTCGCTACCGGAATCTCACTCAAGTCCGGCTCCTTTAGTTCTGCGACCTCAATTGCACACCAATAGCCCTGACATCCTTTCTTCAACATTTTGAGTGCTTGCATAGCAGATACCGTTGGAACGGTTACTTGGTGGCCACTTCCCTTAAGGGTTACTCTTTCTCCATTGGAGTCCGTGAAGGTAACTAGCTTTCTCTCGCAGTCAATAGTAACTTTATGTCTAGTTAACCAGTCCATCCCCAGAATAACATCCCAACCTTGTATATCCAGCTGTACTAGGTCTACAGGGAGAGTTCTCCCTTCCAATTGAATAGTACAGTCCTTAAAGACAAGGTCGGTATAGTAGGCAGACCCTAAGGGGGTAGTCACACATAATTGTACATCCATTTCACTGGGCTTGCTAGCGAGTTTCCTTGCAAAGGTAGGATTTACAAAAGAATGTGTGGCACCTGAATCAAATAAAACATAAGCATAAAGATGTTTAACAAAAAGGGTACCTGAACGGTGGCAGTGAGGTCCTCCGCCTCACCTCCTTCCAAGCTAAACACCCGGCCACCTGCTTGCGGCCTTTTTCCACCTCGTTTGCCTTCTGAAGTTGTATTCACAGGAGGTCGGCCTCTTTGTGGAACTGGATTAGCCCCCGTGCCTTAACCTTGTGTACTATTCTGCCGATTCCACTCCTTTTTGGGGCAATTTGCAATTTTGTGGTCCGTAGACCCACACCCATAGCATTCTTGTGTGCCATATCGGCACCGACCAGAGTGCATACGCCCGCATTGGTTGCAGGGTTCCAGCGCCTGCCTTGGTACAACTTGTTTTCCTTTTCCCCGGTTGTCGAAGTTGCTGATCTTATTGCTTCCCTGGGTACTGGACCCTCCTTGATTAAACTTTCTTTTTGCTGGGCCAATCTGACGACTTTCCTCTTCGGTTTCAGCTATGACTCGGGCTATTTTCACCGCCCTCTGGTACATCTCCTGGAAGCTGGTGAAAACATGCCCAGCTATCATCCGCTTAATGGGTCCTTTAAGGCCTTGCTCGAAGTGGTCCATCTTCATTTCTTCAGTTGCGACTTGATTAGGCGCAAAGCGACTAAGCTCGTTAAACTTCGCCGCGTATTCTACCACACTCATTTGGCCTTGTTTCAACCGTAGAAATTCTTGTTCCTTTGCCCTCTTTACATCTCGTGGGTAATACTGAGCATCCATCATGGTTTTTAGTTGTTCCCAAGTTAGAGCTGGTTCACCCGCTCGAGGTTTGACAGTGCCCCACCAGAATTCGCTTCCTTTTCGAACTGATGGGTCGCCAGACGTACTTTAAAATCTTCGGGGCAGTCCATTACTTCAAACAAATTCTCCATCCTTCTTAGCCATTCCTCATAGGCAAGAGGATCTGTTCCACCACTAAACCTTGGTGGTCTCAACTTATTAAACTGACAAATCATCTTCAAGGCGGTTGGTGCCGCCATTTGTTCCCTTCGCGGAGGCATTGGCTACACAGTCGTTTATGCAAAGTTGCTTAGTTTTTATTCATAAAAATAGATTGTCAAAAGCATTTAAAAACATAGTACAACATTAGACAGAATGTGTAGAGCTTTAAGTATTCGTGCGATCCTATTTTGGTTGCACGAACACTTCTCAAAAATATGCGCTTTCACGAATCACGAAATATCGGGTATCACCCATGTTAATTCATTTTTAAACGCACATTAACTATGTTTTATTTAAATATAATGCACACATTGGCGACTCCAGGCTATACAGCCCCTAATACTACCCTAATTACCACCTGAGGAACCCTCCTCAGGAGGATCATCTACTGCTGGATCATTCGAGCCCTCAGACTCAACTGGGGCTAGTAGGTCCCATAATACAAATGGTGGGGAGTACTCCACATCAGGTGCTCCATCCACCAGTTCTCTCATTCTGAGCATCGTGGCTTGCCAGCCCCGGGGGTATTGTGCACCAAAGGAATCTATCCAACGTGCCCATAGAGTGGCTACTCGCTTGTATCGTCTTGCCTGAGGGTTTTCTGCGAACAGAAGTCTCATTTGACGATGTTCAATCTGATTTCTCTCTACTATTGTGATTGGTAGTTGTTGGGTAGCAGCAGGAGCAATTAGAGCCGTATTGATCATTTGCATGGCAGCATCGCTCCTTCCCAAGGGGGTACTTCCTAAGGAATCCACCCGTCCTTCTGCTAACATCAGGAAATCCACTAACCCCCGGAAAGTAAACGGAGTATAAGCTCCCCTGCGTACATGAAATAGACGGAGGATTGAGGTGACCTCGCCCCATCTTCCCGTGCACGGCATCGTTCGGATGAACTTGTAAATCCAGTGGTTTTGGGTGACCCGTAAGGGTCCCCACTGGTTACTCCTAATCATTGCTTCCCAAAAGAAAACCGCATTCCACGCGGCCAGCCAGAATGGGAGGTACTCGAAATCATCAATGCTAAACACCATCCTACACCACCACACGAGATTAGACATGAACTAAGAAGCACGCATTTGAATGGGAGTCCTAAACCATGTTCTAGTTCGTGTCCTCAAGTAAGCAAGTAAGCACGTAGTAAGCTCAAGTAAACACTTTAAGGTACATAATTTCACAAATTGACACTCCTAAGGTCACATCTATATGCATATGCAACCTATGGCTCTGATACCACCGAATGTAACACCCCCGACTACCTTTCAGGAATGTCACACCGCCAGGATCCCCTGAGGGAGACCCCTAAGGCTCTTCTTCTTTTAACTTTCTTCTTAATTTTTTTTTTTAACCAAACTTTATCTTAGGTTAGGAAAATCTGGGACGAAACCGGCAGAGTTCCGTCTGTAATTACAACAATTTCCAAAATTACATTATGAAGTTCAGGGTACCTGTGAATTTTTAAACCAAAATGCAAAATAACTAGGAGTACCAGCGAGTCACACACTCGTGGTGGGGCTTAAGCCCTTTACAAACATTTATTACAAAAGTTTTACATAGGTTCATACTGCCAGAGCCTTTGAGCCACTACATGACCAACGTACGCACTTTCTTAAAACAAAGCATCACTTCAGATGGCTTCACAACTTCACATTATAGATACATCAGCGGAAGCAACTAGCGGTCCATTCATTCTTCACCTGGGGGAAAAAGGGGAGAGGAAATGGAGTGAGCCACCACATGCTCAGTGAGTGTTCCTCCACTCCTTAAAACAAAACCTTTTTCAAGCATTAATACCCATAATATTCACTTATCAAGCAATTAGCTACTACTAACATGGTATTAGGCAACATATTATAGGACACAGGTTGAAGAACATAAATATCGGACAAGTCATGACTTATGTATTCACTAGGCACATTTGAATGTCATTTCACGATTCACTAGCATGACACATATTCTATTTGAAGCCACATTCATCATTTTTAAGAGCATTTTCTTTAAATCTGCAATGAAACATTCTTTGAACATTTGAAAGCATTTCATATTCATTCCATATGGCCTCTTTGGCCCGTAAAACATTCTTTTTCTTTAAACATATATAAAATGGCAAAGGCCAATTGCTTTTCTTATCTTGGTAGGAAAGTACTTTCTGGCATAAGATCATTACAGGGTGCTGATTGGGTGAGAACTAAGCTCGACCCCATAGTGAGACCTAACGCTCACGCTTAAGCTCTTACTCCCGGGATGGCTACATATAACATATCGGACCATTACATTAGCCCTCGTCAGGGCCTCTAGGGTTTATCCGGACTTATCCCTAGGTTAACATTACATCATATCATATTGTCCGCAGCACATTATCTTAGCCACTTAAAGCGTATCGGGCATAACGGCTAGTAATTTTCCGTTTCAAACAATAAAATCATTCAACGTATAATTCCCATCTCCCTTTTGTTAAAACGTTTTAGGGATTCCTCCCAAACACTATTTGAATAGCTAAAATAGGCCATAGCTCGTTACTAGACATGGCTATTGTTCATTTAAAACACATGAAAAGTCATTAGTCAAAACATCCCCCTTCCATACACATGTTACATTTTAAATATACAAGGAAAGGGAAACACACACATCACATTTAAACACTTCGTAATCATTTCAACACAATGAGCCACACATGGCCTCGCAATCCACACGATTGCGGTAATTTCATAACCCGAACTCCCTCCTCACAAGCACCGTACCACAAAGACCTCGAACCACTCATAGTTCTTCCTCGAACCATCCAACTACCATCTCGGTTTTAATTTCATAATCTAGCAACCTAGTCAATGCGAGATACTGAAAGGTAATGCATAGCTTACGTGCTTACCGTTGCTGAACTTACCACTTTAAGCGTTAACGATCAATCGAGTGCTGCAACCAACGAATACATCCAACCACACATGTATGTATATATATATATATATATACAATCTCGAGAAAGCATTCATATGGTTATACATGTATACGTTAAATCTAAACTTTCATGATTCGTTTCAACTAACCCCTTTTCTTGGTATGATTTAACTATATGAAATCGCATTATTGCCTAACATACATGGTTCGTCGAATTAAAGTCACATGCGTGAGATAATTAGTTTGATTCGATTCGAGGCTAAAGGTATTTAATTCACTTTGAGGTAAAATCTCAAACATTTAGCGGTTACAGGCATTCGAATTAACGCTAAAAGCCTGTAATTCATTTCGAATGATAAACTTAGTAATTACATTTATTCAAATCAACACTAAAGGCATGAAACTCACTTTGATTTCTAATTTCAGGCACTCGAAGGTTGCATGCATGAATTAACTCAATTAAACAAACATCGCTTCAAATGCTAACATGTTAATTCGGAAATGCTTTTCGGCATAAATTAACTTAGTTAAACACCATCGTTTTAGGCCTGAAAATCGTCTAATTTAAGGCACTCTTCGGACAGCTTCAGCATGCATAATTCCACTTTAGTTTCAACTGTTTTTAGGCATGCATGACAGGCATAAAACTCAGCAATTTCCCTATAGTTTCAACTGTTTTTAGGCATGCATGACAGGCATAAAACTCAGCAATTTCCCTATTGCATTCTAACAGTTTTATACATACAGATTTAGGCTAAAACTATGTCAGACAGGCATGAAAAACAGCAAGGGATAGGCGCATGTATAAGGTGTAATCTGTCAGTATACATATTCACATAATTTGAGTGTAAATTCAACCTAACATAACATGCATTTATCCTCAATACACATCCCATGGAATTAGCCTAAACTACACTGACATGCAATAACCTCCAGGCTAAACATTCTTGAATCATAATATCAGTTTAGGAGAGCAAGAATACTCACTCGAATTAGCTTAATTTCGGCTCTGAACAGTAAACCACCAAGATTCCACGCTGCTAGACTCGAACCCAAGCCCCGACAGTAGCGAATCCAAGCCCTAGCCCACGATTTGGTGTCACTTGTGACTGATTGAGGCTTGAATTCGTTCGAATTTATAGGGGAGGCTGAAAGGAAGGCGGGCCGCCGGTTAACGGCAACTGGGCGGCCGGTTCTGGCGAAGGAGACGCGTGGGTAAATGGCCGTGCGAAGTGGACGAGATTCGTTGGAGGATTGGGTGGCTGGGACGCGTGGTTGAGGGGACCAGGCGGTTCCTCCTCTCGCCGGCGACACGTGAAGGCCGGTGGTGCCACCAGGCGGCGACCGGTGACCGGCGAGAGCGAGGGAGAGAGAGAGCGTGGCAGAGAGAGAGAGAGAGAGAGAGGGAGAGCGTGCGGTGAGAGAGAGGGGGGGTCGGGGTCTCCCGACTTCGGTCCCCCTTTCAACCTCTCTTTTTTTTTTTTGTGTTTTGGGTTAAACTAACAACATACAGCTAAATTCTGATCCGTACTCGCTAATAGTTAGGTTAAACCCAAATTGAACGACCTACCATGTACATTTCGGTTTAAACTTTGGGAATCTGCCAAGTAAAACGAAAAACGATTTTAAAAACTGGGTTTAGCATAGATTCAAATATTTTATAAATAAGTAGCGTCAATGATAACATTAATCAAATAATCGCCCCTTTTTTTGAAACTAGTAGTTAAAAACTCACACGGTCGATTTAATACTTTCGTCGGATAACAAATTAAAAGCAACTGGTAAAATCAGCAACTAAACAGTTAGTCGGTGATAGCACGAAAGCATGACCCTTACAGGAAGTTACAACTTCTGTCCCTCAGGTAGGAGGGAAAAAAAATGTCATAAAGAAAACATGTCTTTTATGGTACAGTATTGGACCATATGCGGTTTCCTCAAGAGACGTGTGTTCCAATTTCCATCATTCATTATGAATATTGATGGAGTTATCTTCTAGAACCTATTGATTAACAGTGTTTACCTTGGGAATTGGAGCGTCAATATAAGTTGCATTTGCCTAGCCCAACTGCATTCTGGATTAAGCTTAAAACTTGTAATCTATTTCTTTCCAGTTGAAAGGGCTGATCCTGTCAGGAGGGACAAATTAATTGACTTGCTTGATATCGACATAAACTGGCGAATGCATAAGGTATCTGATGGCCAGCGAAAAAGAGTTCAAATTTGCATGGGGCTTCTTCATCCCTTCAAGGTACTCCCCTTTCAATTCGTTTGTGGGTCTCTCTTTTTCCTGTTTTCGAGCTCTGTTCTAGAAACTATTCCAAGTGACCTTAATGTCTGTGACAATTTGGAATGAAAGCAGAGCGTAATTCAGATGTCTTCAATTTTTTGAGTTTCATTATACATGAATAAGGTCTCTAAACTTTTGATTACTTATCCCAAAAAAAACAGAAGGTCTCTAAACTCTTGCCAAAAACTCGTGGTCATTGCTTTGGCTATCCTTGCCTTGTGTTTTTAACATATCCATCCTCCATACCGTGCACTGCTTGCTGTTACCTTTGCCTCTCACCTCTCTCAGATCTTTTCTCCGCTGATCATGTGATAAACCTCATATATGATACTTCCTTACGACCTCCCCCCCCCCCCCAAAAAAAAAGAGGGAAAAAACTACTTGATTATTCTTGAAACTTGTGGCATGGTGCAGGTCCTCTTGTTAGATGAGGTCACTGTTGATCTTGATGTGGTTGCAAGAATGGATTTGCTCGACTTCTTAAAGGAAGAGTGTGAGCAGGTATATCATATATCATTCTGAGTTTTGAAACTATATTCTTGCATGCCTCCTATATTGTTTACAAGCACTTGAAATTTGAGGAAACACGTATGTAATATGGTTTTGAATACAAGATCGTGCAACCTGAAACTATGATTACCACAGTGACCTTTAAGTGTTTTTCTGCGGAAGCTTCAGGAATGTTATCATGGATTCAAAATGGACCTTGCAAAACTTGCCTGTCATTGATATCCGAATTGCCCCACCCAAGTGATGGAACGTTTGACTCATTGTAGACCTCGAATCATGCAACTTGACATTGATATGAACCTAATTGACCTGGATTTTTCCTGTTGCATCTTTTACAAATTCACCAGAAAATCCAACATAAGACTCAAATGCATTCCGATCACAAAATAACACTGCCTGAATAGAACCCAAATGTAACCACCTGAATGTGTTTGTCAATCTAATTAGGGATAGGATGAACTGAACAAGCAAGACCTTCACGTAGAATACTCCTATTTCTCATTGACACAAAGCATTGTATGGTGAATTTCAGAGAGGATCAACAATTGTTTATGCAACTCACATCTTTGACGGTCTGGAGACATGGGCTACTCATCTGGCATACATCCAGGATGGGGAGCTCAAGAGGACAGAGAAACTGTCAGAGCTTCACGAGTTGAAGAGTTGTGCCAATCTCCTTTCTGTGGTTGAGTCTTGGCTCCGTTCAGAGGCCAAGACTGAGAAAAAGAAACCCGCTAACACCATCGCCCAGCCAAAAAAATCGTCTCCTTTTGATGCTTCTCCTTTCAGGTCATCCAGACATATTGCGTACTATCGGTGAACTTCATCGGGTCTCCCATATGTTCAGATCTCCATTTCAAATATCCAGTTTGCAAAGAAGACAGAAGAAAGCAGAGACACACGCATACTTCGTTTTGGACCTTTTGGTACAGGCCATGGCGTTTTCTCCACGGTTACTGAAGCATTACTACTGTACAAGTTTGTAGGAGACTGAATGACTGATAAGCTGTGGCAGGGTTATGGAGTTTGCCTTCATGTTCGTTTTGGGTGGGAAAAGCACAAGTACCAAGGTCGTCTTCCCTATGTTGTTTGGCAGTTTTGCAATTGGTGGTTAGTAGGTTGTATTTGTTGATTTAACTAGCCAATTGCTTTAGTTGTTGCTCCACAGTGTTTGTTAAAATTAATTGTTTGAATTTGTAGAATTACATATGGCAAATAAGCGTGTTTAATAATTTTCCAATGGCAAAAGTTATTTATAGCGGTTTTTGGTAAATAACTAAATATGTCATTTTGTCATTGAAATCCAACTTCTGTTGCCTAAAATCCTCTCCGGCTACTAGTAATACTAGCAGTGGTGGAATTTGTTTTAATTTTATTTCTTGATATTTATTTGTTTTATTTTATTTTTGCAAATAGGCTTTGGGGTGCACATAACTAACGCAAACTTCAATCACTCACCTCAGTTGGGTTTCATTTAGATTTGGCAAATGGGCAATTTGGTTCGGTACGGGTCGGGTTAAGTTTGAGTCGGGTCATATTTCGAAATGAGTGACATTTCAAGTTGGTTTGGCTTGGGTCGGGTGAACTTCGGTTCGGATCGACTTCGGATCAACTGATTTTTGGTCAAATACGCTAGTAATACAAAAATAAGCAACTTTGAAGAAAATTTCGAGTCGGGTATGGTTCGATTCGGGTCAATTTGGATTTTGGGTGAGCGTATTTCGGATGTTAGTTGGGGTATGAGTCCGGGTCGTTCGGTTCGGGTTTCGGGTCCGTTTTACTAGGTTTAGTTTCTTTTGTGCCTGGATTTGCTTTGTATGAGCTGGGCATGGGAAATTCAAGATACGTTGTTCTCTCGTTAGCCCTCTCATGCTAGAATTTTGTTCTTAGTAAAATTGGTTTGTTGCTCACACTCAATCACACAGAAACCTTATGTTCTTGCTTGATTTTATCGCTGAGTTTGTGTCTTTGTTTTCCCCCCCCCAACCTTCATACGAATCAATCCAATTCCATTTATGATACTTGAAAAATAAACAACCTCAAAAAGATGAAGAAAATAATGCAAGTGGTAGTAGAGTTGGTGGACACCCTTGTTTCAAACGTCAAGATCCGCCGCTGCTATTAAACGACAATAGCAATGATTTATAGCATAACATAATGCGCAAGTTTAAGTCTTTTCTAGATGTGTCCATATATATAACTTTTAACCCCTTTAAAATAACTTATTAAGATTTTTTTTAGGTTAGGGGTATCTATGGACATCCCTAGCCCAAATATAGACCCGCCCCTATTTAATAGTATAGCCACATTAAACATTGTACCTTTTTGTGCTTCTCAAACAACAACAAGTGCTTTTTACTATGCCATAAATGGAACACCCATCGATCATATAAACACATGAGGAAATAATTTTGAATTTATAAGTTCGATTTTATAATTTACGTATGCGCACTTTTGTGTCTCTATATCCAAAAAATATTTAAATATCAAATTAAAATTAAATAATTTTTCCTGCCAAAATAAGTCAACGTGTAGTATGAAAGAACCAAAAACAGAAAATAGAGATCCAGGCAAAAATTAAATAAATAAAAAGAAAAAATCCGAAGAAATATCGCAGCAACAAGCAAGAACTAATGAGGCGAAAAACTGGGCCAAGCCCACTCCAAGTGAACTTAAACCACGAAAACCCAACCAAGTAAGAATACTAGATAAACCACCGCCACCTAAACTTCAACTTCTCCGTCTTCTTCTCTCTCTCACTCTAAACCTCTCTGGTTTTCAACGCCATTGCAGTCTTCTCTCTTCTCCTTTCCTTCCGCCTCCTCCAATCTTTATTATCATCGTATCCAACATTCTCTCTCCTCGGCACCACTGTCCGTAAACGCGGTTTCAACGGATGATGAAAAAGTCAATCGGATTTGGACGAGATTGAATCATGTACAGATTGCTGGCTTGATTGTTTTTCACGTTTGTAAGTATATATATATTAAGTTTACTCTCATTCTCAAATTTCAATGCATTTTTCCGATTTGTTCTCATGCAATTTCTCGGAAATTTCCAGCATTCCGGAAATTCGATGAGTTTTCTCAATTGGAATGCGGAGAAATTTTTGAACTGTTTTAACGATTCATTCGGAGTATTAGGTTTTGTTTTTGTTCTCAAATCTCGATGCATGTTTCCGATTTCTTCTTATGCAATTCTTGAGAATTCCCACATTTATGAAATTCGGTAATTGGTCCTGAAATTCGACGAATTTTCTCCCGTGGAAAGTAGAGAAATTTCTGGATTGTTATACTGCATGGTCTGCTATCTTTGTTTACTTCTAGTTTTATTTTGTGTTGCTATGTTATGTGATAGTTTATAGGCTCTGGGTTCTGTTTGCATGTGGCTCTTATAACATGGGTTTGATTTGAGCTACTAGGATTGAGTAATGGAATAGTACGTTTTTGGGTCTGATTTGAGAGCAAGTTGGCGAAAAGTTGGTTAATTTCAGGACCCTGTATTTATGGGTATAAATCATTACTATTTCGTCGTCCTTGAACATGCTAAGTGCTATTTTGAATGTGACTAAGAAACAGTCCAAAATCCTTCCTGTAGTACTTGCTTTTCTCACTATAAAATCGTGTAATGTAAATTGTTAATTAGAAGAAGGAATTGGGAAAAACAGTAAAACCCAGTTTGTTATATTTTTGGTTGAGGTGCAAATCAGAACTGATGGTGTTATTGTTTTAGAATCATAAAAAGAAAACTAATCACAGGCCAAGAAATTTCAAATAGAGGTGCTGGCTTCTGAGCTTTTGGTTCTATTAAGTGCCTATGGATTCTTGTATGTTGCAATTCAACCATGAGGAGGATTCCAAGGCAAAATGTTCTACTTGCAGTCCAACAGCTGCATTCCACACCATTATAACATAAGTGAGTCTGCCTCAGAGAAAAGCAAAAGAAAAGGAAAGAAAGTAAATGATAGGAAATGAATGTACTAATACTAACTTCTTATGTTTGGATTGATGGAAGGCAATGAAAAGTCTCATTCTTTCTCATGGTTGTTGGTAACTCAAAGATGAGATTTAGTTGATCAGTTTTGAATTTCCATTTCCTTCCAATTCTGTCCAATTGGTATGAAACGAAAGAATGGAGATCAATTGTAATGTTTCCTATTAGTTCATTTTCTTCTTTATTTATTTTAATTAAGCATAGGAAGTAAGCCTTTTTCATGGCAATTCCTTTGCCCCCCTTCCCCTCAAAAAACAAGCCTTAAAGTGTCAAACTCTGGTTGTACAAATTTAGGGTTCTGGACTATGACATTTTATGAGCTTTAGTGGTTACTGTTTTCCCTTTTTTTAATCTGCTACCCACACTTGCCGAATTTTTAAAAAAATCATTAATGTACAAATATTTATTGTTGTATCCATCCTGCTGAATCATTCTACCTAATTCCTCATTTTGAATGAGTTCAAAAGTCATGTGGGATGGATGGAACGACATTTGTGAACGAAAATTTCTTGTCCTGGTTTGAAATGAATGAAATGAACCCCCTCATCTTGTTAAAGAGAAAATCTTCCTGCCCTATGACTAAACAGGAGCTCCAAGAATCTAATGATATAATTCACTTGAAGACTGTTCCTTTGTTGTTGAAGAGAGCCTTTTAAATATATCATGGTTCAGAGAAGCAAGTAATATTTCTGGACCTGATAGGGCCTTTTGTGTTTCCAGCAGTGTTGAAGCACTTCCAATCGGAAGAGGAAACTGATAATTTTGGGACGAACTGATGTTTGTGACCTCAAGGACTGAGAACAGCTATACAACAAATATTACTGGTTCCTTTTTCTGGTGCATAATTTAAAATCTGGACTGAAGCATATAACTAATAAACAAGATTAGAGTTGGCGTCGCCTTTTCATCGTTCAGTCAATATACTTCCAAGGGCAGATGTGTCAACTACCAACATTGTTGCAAAAATGGGCTCTTTGCAGAAAAAGGAGATGGATTTGTCATGTAAGATGACAGAGGAAAGGTATACCCTGCAAGCACATAGTTGTCAACGCCTCAAACTAGCTGAGGGCGGGTGTGCCTGTTCCACTAAGAAGAAAAGTGATCGCTCCACTTTAAGCCATGCTGAAAACAAATCCAACCAATCAATTGGTACTTTACGAGGCTACAGGCCATCCATAGGAGGAAATGTTAAACTTTCACAATCTTTCAATCCTGAGCAATGTATGAAGTCATATTCCACAGATATTAAACTGGGCCCGAAGGGTCCATTTTATGCTTGTGAAGATGATTTTCTTGCTTTGGGAGCACCTCTTGATCTCTGCATGAGCAAATCTTCTGCCAAGATTTTGGACGGGAAATGTGTGGATGCCAACTCAGTCCACCTAGAATATGATAAAATGGGCACCAGTAAAAGCAAGACCTCTGCTCCCTCCAGAGATGCTTCTCAATTAGTAGATGGATGTGTTGCTTATAACAACAAAAAGGAGCAATTTTTGCCGGAAAGTGTCAGCGAACAAGAACTTCCATTATCAAATCTGAGTCTTAATGGATCCATTTCTTTGGCTGATATTAGTGGAAAGAACATCCTTTTGAATTTAATACATTGTTTTCCACAAAAAGTTCCGAATTTTTGTTCAAGAAAGAAGCTTCTTATTCTGGATATTAATGGGATCCTGGCAGATATAGTTTCTCCTCCTCCTAGAGGCTACAAGGCTGATACTAAAATTGCAGGAAGAGCAGGTATATTGCATGCGTCATTTCAGTCGCTTAAGTTGGATTACTTCCTGGTAGGTTGAATGTTTTTAAGACTGCTTCATTGGTGGGTGCAGTTTTCGCTCGACCATTCTGCTTTGATTTCTTGAGCTTCTGTCTTGAGAGATTTAATGTTGCCATCTGGTCATCAAGATCAAGGTAAATCTCCTTTAGACGTGGGCCTTCGTTTGTTGAAGGGGTGGAATTTTGTATTGAACCATCTCTTGTCTAATTGCGGTTTCTCATTTCTTGCTGTTTTCAAAGATAATCTTCAATATGCAGGAAAATTATTGATAGACTGATTAACTACTTGATGGGAGATATGAAACACAAATTGATTTTCTGCTGGGTATGTTCCTGCTTTTCCTTTTCTTCCTTACATTGGGTAGGAAAAGATCTCAGGAAAAAGAAATTAGAAATGTATGAGGCATGCAAAAACTGTGGCCATGGTGTCGCAACAAACCACAAAGTACTTAGCTTATGTTTCTTTGACTGTCAGACCGTCTGTCTTCCATACGTTATCCAATGCAAAAGACTGCACAGATTTTTTTTTTTTTGGTTGGGGGGGGGGGGGGGGGGGGGGGAGGGGTTTGTTCAGATGTTACAACCAGGCGTTTATAGTAGGGACTGCTTCCTTTGGGCCTTAGCTTAAACGTACGCTGAGATAAATAATGATACAGAGGTTAGAGAATGCATACAAGCCAGTCCTGTTAAAACAAGCTTCTATCTTTCCGATGCAAGGGCATGTTTCATGTGGTATTGAGCTTTGGTTCCTTGAGGCATTCAACCTATACCACGCATTTCTTGTAAGGGTTTGCTTGATGGTATTGAGAAGACCTATGCCGTATTCCTGATTTACAGTTATTTAAAATTAGCAATTCACACATTTTGCTGTGGGTTCTGGGATTTGTATTTGTATGTTAACTTTTAAACTCAAGAATTTTTTATGTTGTGTACTCTTATATTACTGTCGAGGGCTGACAAGGTAGTATTGCCACATATTGGTGTATTCTGCAGGATCTATCCCATTGCACGAAATCAAATTTCAAAACCCTGGAGAACAAGCACAAGGATTTGGTTTTTAAAGAGCTTAGGAAAGTATGGGAGAGTCATGGTCCTGATTATCCATGGGAGAAAGGTTACTTTAATGAATCAAATACATTACTGTTGGATGATAGCCCCTATAAGGCATTGCTGAATCCTGTAAGTTGATCACTGCTCTGGCCTAGTATTTGATTGTTTGAAAACAGTGCATTAGCCACTGCTTTCTAAACATGTTAACTGTGCACAGCCTCACACTGCAGTCTTCCCATATTCTTACGACTTCAAAGATCGAGCTGATATTGCGCTTGGTATGGTTTCATCCAAAAAATTGTGACTGTTGCCTCTATTGGATTTCTTTTCTGTGAAAACTTCTCTTGTATATTTGGCTTGAACATTTGCTTTTTTTTGAGATGCTTTTAGTTGCATCTTTGTATGTCTAGGAAATTGTCAGATCATACTTGCTTGACAGTTTTGCTACATTAGTTTCCTCTGATAGTGGTTTAGCTGTCTATGATGTAGAGTATCAATGCCTGAAAAACATTGCTGTGAGTTCTATAGGCTTTGCTATAGGTAAAGTGTTCGATATGACTCTTCTACGTAATGATGATGTTCTAATAACCACTGAGAGATTTTGCCTGCCATGAAGATTTAGTTGGAACTGTTTCCCTTCTCTGCGTGAAAAGTTCAATAGTGAACTCCTGGCTTCGGGGTGAGGTGGGGAGGAGGAAGGTGGAAATTCAATCAACAACAACAACAACAACACCACCACCTCCCAGTGTGGGTCCCGCTTTCGCGGGGTCTAGGGAGATCCAACTGTAAGCAACCTTACCTCTACCGGCATTTCTACCCGTAGAGAGGTTGATTCCAAGAGACCCACAAAAAAAGAAATTTGTGAAAAGTTTTAAAGACGAAAACTTTTGTGAACATATTTAATGAAGGACAATGGAGCCACAAAGCCAGAAATGACTAAGATAAAATGAAGGACAGAGATGCTGAAGCTGCCCAACACAAGAACAATATAACAGAGGGCGGAAACATACTTTAACAATCCGAGGTAGGCAGGCGCTGTCACTTCCCAGAATAAAGTACAGCCTGCTTACGAGCACGACAAACCCCTACCAGCACTAAGCCACAGCAGCCAAGGTCATCTACGGAGCCGACTCTCTGCGATCTAAGATCTTAATCCTATCCCACTACAGCCTCCTATCCTGAGCCATGTCCTCCGTCAAACCCATAACTTTCAAGTCCTCTCTAATCACCTCGTCCAAACTCTTCTTAGGTCTACCCCTCACTCTCTTACTTCCGGGGATGTCGATCATCTCACACCTCCTCACTGGAGCGGCCACACTTCTCCTCTTCATGTGGTCAAACCATCGGAGTCTTGATTCCTTCATCTTATCTTCTATGGAAATTCAATAGTACTATTAATATTAATTAATTAATGTGTACAGGACAATTAATGGAAGGTGGACGGATTTCATTGTCTAGAACAATCTGATTTCTGATTTTGTTAGCTATGTAGATATAAGCATATGGAGCTAAAACTTTGAGATACATGGTTGCGTTGGTCTTTTTATGCCTGTCAATTTCAGGTTGATTTCACAATATGTCAAGTATATGTGAATGATACAATGACCAGTGCATGAGAAATTACTTTGATTACCTCAGACTCAGGTTAAGCATGTTCATTTCTTGTTGTGTTCGTGTTCTTTCAGTAACTTTGTGTGGTTTCTGACTCTGACGATTGTTCCCATGGATTGTCAAAGACTTCAACCATTAGCAGATAATACCTAAAGGAAACAAGCTTTAGCTTGTTGATTGACACTCAGATGATTTATGATTATTCCTTAGCCTGACGTTCCATACTTCAATGGGCAGGTCCTAGGGGCAATGTCCGAGCATATTTGGAAGAGTTAGCTGTGGCGGACAATGTGCAGAAACACATAGAGCAGCATCCTTTTGGTCAGAGTGCAATCACAGAGAGAAGTTTATCATGGCGTTTTTATGAAAAAGTTCTCAAGGGACACAGCCCTGTGCCAGCCAGGGGTTAATTTTTTTTTTCCTGTCTGCTCTGTGTCGTTGAATTTGAGTTTTTGAAGAGATCTCAGCTGATTCCAACGCCTCCAGAACTCCTATGTTTTACTTCCCATAGCTATATTCAAATTTTTTTTAAATTTTTTTTAAATATGTTTTTTGGGTAGAAAATCTGCTGAATTCCAACCAACGTACCATCGAGTCAATGAAGAATGACCGACAAAATTGCGTTACTGCTTTGTGTGCTGATAACTTGATGTTACTGCAGTTCAATGCTAATCAGCGCAATTCTTCATAACTAATTTAATTGATCCCACACTTGTTCCCTTTAAGTTTAAGTAAGGCTTTTGTTTCGTGTCTTGTGAATGAAGAAAAAAATGTGTTGTGAAAGTTTTATCCCTTTTGGGGTGATTGTAATTTGTAGCTCGACTTTGGGCATATGAAGGGTAAAAAACTAGAAAGATTGTTGATAAGCTGTTAATAGCCTCCAAATCATGGCAAAACTTAGAGCATCTCAGTCCAAGTTCAAATTTTAGAACCGTTTCTCGCCACATCATAAAAAAAAAAATATTTTTTAGAATTCATATTCCTTTACTTTTTCATCTTATAAAATTTTAATGTCTATTACCATATAAATATTGGTTATCGACACACTGCATAACATATAACTTTTTTTTTCCCAAAAAAGCACCTAAACAATATTTCTTAAGAAACGAAAAAGAAAAAACTTTTTTTTCCCCAAAAAAGCACCTAAATAATATTTCTTAAGAAACGAAAAAGAAAAAAAAAAAACGAAAGGACAAGCAGCGAAATGGGAACATTCGAAGGAATGAGCAGGCATTCCTACCCGTGTGGCATGGGGCCATGGAACATGAGTTGCAAATGAAGCGTGTGAAACGGTGAGCTCTGCAGCAAAACGAGAGTTCCCGTTGCGAGCGCTTTTACGAATGATTCTCCACACTTGACGTATCTTGACCCAAACAATAGTTGAGCAAAGTTGGATTTTGCATGGACAGTAATCATTTTCTTGACAACTTTTACAACGATGTAGAAAACAAATTCGAACCCGTTTGAAGTCAATATTGCAATTTTGGGAGAAGTTTCATGGAAATGAAAGAATTACACTTGAATAAGATCGAAATCAGCACTGCCGTGATGTAAAAAACATTTAGACCCTACATTGGCCAATTTAAAATTAATATTACTTGGAGGATGGACATAATGATCTTCAAAGTTCATCCTTCCCCAAGTAATAATTTTCAAATTTTACCCCAGACGTTAGAATTAAGCGAAAAGAAACCGTACAATATATATATACATATATATTATAAATCTTTGATTTTCGGACAGTTATACAAACAAGACGACAAACCAAAACTTCAAAAAAGTGCTTCCCTATCTCCATTGGTTGATGGACTTCGTGGAACACTTCAATGAAATGACTCAATTAATTGATGATTGCGCGAAAAACAGAACAAAAAATAAATAAGTCAATATGCAAATAAAGAAAGCCCCAAAAAAATGACATGAGAGGCTTAAGATTGAGATAATTGTACTACTCTATTTGTTACTGAACCACAATTTGCGCCATTGAAATGAATAGTACAGCTCTGAGCTAATCCGCCGAATGCAAAATGGGGGGGGGGGGGGGGGTTGTAAAAATTGTCTAGGAGGTGGAAATGAGATGCGTGAAATGAGTTTGGGATTAGAAATTGAATCAAGAATTAATTAAACCTCATTTAAGCATCCATAATAAGTACCTAAAGCGGTTGTATTCTTATCTAGTTCATCGTTACACCACTTCAAGAACTCTCCCTCGCTTTCTCTCTATCATACTATAAATAAAATGGCCACTTATATAAGGATATCTAACCTAAACATATGTAATCACTCAGTTACAGATATAGTTATGTAGATAGCGCAAATTATATTGTATATGCTAAGGTATAGGAGTATGATACACACCCCGCACAACCATGCATGGAACTGTGCGCGTCTTGGTGTTTTATTTTTACTCTAGAAAGTCTCATATAATTTTTAGTACACAAAATTGCAAGAAGCTACTGTTAATACATTGGCAAAACCATTCCTTTATTGGAAGGAGGACTTGGGTTCAAATTTCTTGAACTATCAACACATCTATTTTAAAATTTTTTTTATTCTTTATCTTTCTGTTCCATTCCCACCCCCCCAACAGCTTCCATTTTTTATTTAATGAACATTAGCATAATTTGTGAATCTTTACCAATAATTATTTAGGTTTGCTTCAGTGAACATGAATATAAACTTACTTAGCTTGATTTAGTGTGGAATATAAATAGTATTTAGTGTATAATAAAACAATGCTTAGTGTATAATGGAACAATATTCAGTGTAAAATATAATAGTATTTAGCGTATGATAGGACAATGTTTAGTGTATTATATAACAATATCTAGTGTACAGTAGAACACTCTTCAATGGACTAGGAATTGTTCTGGATGTTTTCTCATCTAAGTTTATCAAACGTTACATCCGTATTCATTCTTACACTATCTTAGACTTCTAGTATATAATATAATAGTATTTAGTGTATAATAAAATAATTTTTAGTGTATGATGGAATCATATTTAATGTACAGTAGTAGAACACTATTCAGTGAGCTAGAGTTTGACTTTTGGTGTAAATTATAATATTATTTAGTGCAAATTTTCAAATTTTTTAGCTGACGATTGAATGAATAGGATCATTTCCGCAACTTATGCTTACTCATTTTTAGTATCATTGGAACACTTTTTAATGAACAATAGGCGAATTTTGGTAAACAGTAAGCCATTGCCTAAGGCGAACGGATCACAAATAGTGTTTGATAGAAAAATTTTTTAATGAACAATTGGTTAATTTTTAGTGAATAATAGAATACTTTTAAGTGAATAATAAGTTAGTCTTTGGTATACAATAGGTCATTATTTAGTAAACAGCGTTCAGTGGATAAAATTTGGTTGAAAAACATACTTAACTAGTAGAATATATTTCTTAAAAAAAAATTAAGTAAATGTTATGGGAAAAAAGGGAAAAGGATAGGAAAAAGATAATAAAAAAATTTAGCAAATTGTTGCAGCACTGCTTCGTGCCGTAGATGTTAGAGCAACCTCAGTGTGAGTTCCAAAACTTGGAACTCTATCCTGCCAAATCAGCAAAAGTTTTATATTTTAAAACTTGCATTTTTATAGTTCCCCAATGCTTGAACTCTATTTTGTATCATTCAATAAAATACTTGTCATAGACCCATCTCATAACATAAAACTTTTTTTTAACTACCTAAATAATATTTTTCAAAACCAAACAAAACCAAAAAAATCATTAAAAAAAAAATTGGAACTCGGAGCATTCCACCACGCATTCCATACAATCAAAAATGCTGTTTGCAAGCTTGAAGAGTGAAACTTGGTCCCCACTAAAAGAATGCATGTAACTGACTGCAAATGACCTTAATGCTTGAAGGCCTTGCAATCCACCAAATGGTTTGAAATATTTATGTCATAATAATTTTGACAAATAATGTATTTATTGCTTCTTAGGTTACGCTTCATTTATTGGGCATGCTTTTTGACTTGGGCTACGTGAATTTGGTTGAATCGTTTGGACTTCTGGGGTTTGAAATGTTTGAAATGTACGTTGGGTTGTGGTGTGTACATTATTTTGGTACCTTAGGTTATATAATATAACAACCAGATAGATAAATAGATGGATGGATGGATGGATAGACAGATATAAATAGATACTATTGGCACCATTTTTTTTTTTTTTTGGTGGTTTGAAATTATAGTATCTATGGTTTGAGGTATTAACTTTAGATTCATATATAATATATATATATATATATAATATATATATATATATATCTATATATATATATATATATATATATATATATATGTGAAGCTTTCGAGCCACCCAAAAAAAAAAAAAAAAATCAAAAGAAACACCATGTTCCAAGTTGAGTGGTACATAATTGAGCACGGCCTAGGCTTAAGGTTTTCAAGCTTGGCAAGCTCCATTCTGAGTTTAAGCTTAGCTCATATCTATCTCAATTGAGCTCAAATTCAGTTTAGCCCTGTTAGATTATATATATATTCCCATGCTGAGTTATTATATTTAGTTTTGATGATGACAAATCCAAGTGTAAAAATTTGTTCAAGTAATGTTGCTCCAAACACGATCTCCAAACAGGCCTAACTGGTGTTTGTGATCTTTATTGTATTAACTAGTTTGCTACATCTGAGAACAAGTCTTCAAAACAGGTTTTACTTGGTGATTCTATATTAAGTCAAGAACACCACCTCGACAGTTGATTGTAAGGCATGTTCCTGAACTCTAACAATGCAAAGAACAACCCCAGCAAACAAGGTGGCCTTGGTGTTCACAGCAGCTCTACAAATCTGGGACAAGATGACTGGTTCAAAACAAGAAGTCTTGGGTATATAGGTTTTATTTATTTAGACTCTTGTTAATATGCCAATATTGAAAACGTCATTTTAAACATCTCTTGAATCGGTATTTGCGCTAAGTGCTTCAGAACACCAGTTGCGAACAACCCTGCAAACAGGATGCCTAGGGTGTTTCTGAACTGAAGTGGCCATACCCGGTTATCTTTAAAAATTCATTTCGGTTGGCTAAGATCTCCAGAATACTTTCTTTAAATTCCAAGATTGCTATTTTTCTGGAAAGGATATTTCTTGAAAATATTATGGGAGATTTGCAAAAATAGGTTTTGGGAGATTTGCCAAAACTAAAAGATTCCCTTTGCCTATATTTTCGGATATGATAAAATTTCAAAAGTTTAAGATTTCTGGTTGTCATTTGAATCTTCTTCACGGCTATGGGAAGATAAGGGTTATCTCTTAAGATAACAAATCCCTTATATTTTGGGAAAAATTTATCACTAGCTGTTGGGGAGTATTTCTTGCTTGAAAATTATTTTCCATACTTAGCTGATTCTTTCACCTCTCCTTATTTTTGACCGTTGGATTTTGTGTTTAAAATCTCAGCATTTCACTCCCATTTGCATAGAGGAGAAAAGACGAGAAACATACACAACATACACAAAAAAAGGGAAAATTTCAAAAGTGGTTTTTCTAGTGAGAAGAATTTTTCGAGTTACGCTTGAGAAAAGAAAAACCGAGACAAGTTGTGTTTAAACTGAGCTTTCAAGATATTGACATACTAGGACCTCATTGTACCTTACATCTGCTTAAATCAGAAGCACCCCCATAAGGTGTTTTGTAACCCTGATCTTGGATCAGAAAAGTGAGTGAGTGGGCCTCAGTCGTGTGGACTTTGGACGTGTCCAATCTGGTGAGATTTGGACGTGGTGTACCCTTTCTTAGAAAAGAAGGTTACGTGGTTGCAAGTTGTAACAAGGTGTGTTACATTTGTAACGTGTGAAGCCCGTTAGTGAAAGTGGTAAAATCCTACACGAGGTAGGTCGTGGTTTTTCACACCTCAGTTGGGCTAGAGGTGTTTTCCACGGAAAAATTGTGTGTGCTTTATTTTCCGCATTTATCTTGGTGATTTTTGCATCTGCAATATTTGAGAACACCCCGTGCAAACAAGCTATCAGGGTGTTTGTCATTTGAGAACAACCTCTGTGAGGGTGTTTGTTATTTACAACGCGAAAATCAGACACCACAATTCACCCCCCCTCTTGTGGTTGTATACTCACGAATTTAATAAGTGGTATCAGAGCCGGTTCTCCTACAAAATGTTAACACCTTGAGAGATTCTGAAGATGAGTACTCCACAAGGAATTCTTCAAGGACAATCCATTACTCGCCCTCGTTACTTCAATGGCCAACACTATAGTTGGTGGAAGAATAGGATGGAGAACTATATACAAGCCGAAGACTATGAGTTATGGATGCTCATCAAGAACGGGCCTTTTGTTCCCATAAAAACCCTTCCTGAAGGAAAAACAGCTCCCAAAGAACCTCATGAGGTTGATGCCGAGGACTACAAAAAGATGGAGAAAAATGCCAAGGCCAAAAAGCTTCTATATTTTAGCCTAGGACCCGATGAATACACTCGCATCTCTGAGTGTGAATCAGCCCAAGCTATCTGGAATGCCCTACAAGTTGCTCATGAAGGTACGAGTCAGGTTAAACAATTAAGAATTGAGCTACTTATGCGACAATATGAGTTGTTTGATATGGGTGATCGTGAGACTGTGATGGATATGTATACACGGTTTACCCACATCACGAACGAGTTAAAATACCTGGGAAGATCTTTCACCACTGAAGAGTTGGTGAGGAAAATCCTCAGAATTTTACCTCGCACGTGGGAGGCCAAAGTAAAAGCCATCCAAGAGGCTAAAGACATGAACAAGATCACCCTCGACGAGTTGATTGGTAATCTCCAGACCTATGAACTCCGAAAGAACTCACAACAAAGAGAGGAGCAAAAGAAGATCGTGGGCTTGCCTTGAAAGCACATGAGGACACTGACTCTGACCTTGAAGATAAAGATATGGCCCTAATGTCCAGAAAATTCAAGAAATTCTTCAAAAAGGTCAAGGAGAACAACAAAAGAAAAGACTTCAGTAAGTCCAGAAACACCCCCAAAGAATAGCTCACAGGGTGTTTCAAGTGCGGCAAACCAGATCACTTAGTCAAAAATTGCCCTCTGCTTCGAGAAGATCAGATGCCCGAACACCCTCGAAAACAGGGTCGAAAACACCCTGTAAACAATCTGGGCAAGCGATTCTCGAAAGCTATGCTGGCTGCTTGGGGAGATTCCTCTGAGGATGAAGGAGAATCTGAAGCTGAAGAAGGGGTCGTAGCACTTATGGCACAAAGTGATTCAGATTCAGATGATGAATCAACAATCAGCTTTTCAGATCTTAAGAACAAGGTACATGATCTTAACAAAGCCACTTTAGAAGAACTTCTATATAATTTGATAGACACCTGTGCTGATCTAAAAAGAGAAGTTCGTGACCTAGAGCTTGAAAATGAAATTCTCAAAAATGAAAAACTCGGTTTACATGAGAATATTAACGTGCTTAGAGAAGACCTCTTTCTAAAAGAAGGCGATTATACACAAGTAGAGAAAAAACTCTTTGAAGTGGAAGAAATAGTTGAATCCCTGCTAAATGAAAAGCAGAGCTTGAATGCCACCATAGAAAAATTAGAAACTGATCTTGCCACAAACAAACGCTGGAACAAATCTTCACAAGCCCTTGATTGGTTAAACACTTATCACAGTAGAAACAAAAAGGTACTTGGTTACAAGCATAAACAGACCGTTTACCCAATACATAGAAAGTATGTGGGATTACCTGAAAACATCGTTTGCTTTCATTGTGGTAAAACGGGTCATTATAGATACACTTGCCCTTTAAGAAAACATGCCAATGAAAAGAATGAAAGGTATGTGAAACAAATCTGGATTAGAAAAGATGAGCTTTACATGTCTAAAAGAATGGGACCCAAGTGGATCTGGGTTCCCAAAACTAACTCGTGATTTGTTTTACAGGCTGAATTGAGAGAGAACAACCTTACGAACAACCCCACTAACACCCTTGAAAATAGGCAGTTGTGGTTTGTTGATAGTGGGTGTTCACGGCACATGACGGGTGAAAGATCAAATTTTCTCTCACTTACAGCTTTGAATGGTGGGAGTGTAGCATTTGGAAACGGCAAGTCTGGGACAATTGTCGGTATAGGTAATATTGGTAAAACTCTCTCCCACTCAATTGATAATGTGCACTTAGTTGATGGTTTAAAGCACAATTTGCTAAGTGTGTCCCAACTGTGTGACAAGAACAACCTAGTACTGTTTTCAAAAACACGTTGCTTGGTTGTGAATGACGACACAGGAGATGTTGTGTTGAGGGGGAAGCGATGTCAAAATGTTTATAAAGTTTGTATTTCCACTCTTCCCCAAAATAATCTGACTTGTTTAAATGCATTAAATGATGATATAATGCTATGGCACAAGAGACTAGGTCATGCAAGCCTGTCCTTGTTAAACAAACTTGTTTCCAAAGATTTGGTTGTGGGACTACCTTCCATCAAGTATAATGATGACAAGGTATGTGAAGCTTGTGCAAAAGGAAAACAAGTCAGATCTTCTTTAAAATCTAAAAAGTGTGTAAGCACTACCCGACCTCTTGAATTATTGCATATTGATCTATGTGGTTCCATGAGGATAGCTAGTAGAGGAAGGAAGAGGTATGTGCTCGTAATTGTGGATGATTACTCTCGATTTACTTGGACTTTATTCTTGACATCCAAGAATGAAACCTTTGAGAAGTTTATTGCCCTTCTCAAAAGGATTGAAAAGAGAGTAGGACACTCATTGGTAAGCTTGAGGTCTGATCATGGTACTGAATTTGAAAATGCAAGTTTTACAAACTTTTGTAATGAACATGGTGTTGATCATAACTTCTCAGCCCCGAGAACACCCCAGCAGAATGGGGTGGTTGAACGAAAAAATCGTACCCTAGAAGACATGACTAGAACAATGCTTATTGCTAGTGGTCTTCCTAAGAACTTTTGGGCAGAAGCCTTGAACACATCATGTTACATTATAAATAGATGCATGATTAGACCCATTTTGAACAAAACTCCTTATGAACTTCTCAAAGGCAGAAAACCCAACATTATGCATCTAAGAACATTTGGTTGTAGATGTTTCGTGCATAACAATGGGAAAGATGCCTTAGGAAAGTTTGATCCAAGGAGTGATGAGGCAATATTTCTTGGTTATTCCTCTCACAGTAAGGCATACAAAGTCTTTAACAAAAGAACCTTGTGTGTTGAGGAAAGTGTGCATGTGTTTTTTGATGAATCTAACTCTTTGAATGAGAGTGATGCACAGGATGAAGAGTTTGAATTAGGTCTTGTCCAAAAGGAATCGTTGAACCAAGAAAAATAAGGTGAGAACACCCTGAAGAAAACAAGTACAGAAGCTGTTCCTCAAAATGGCAGGCAAGGTGAGAACCAAACAGGGGGAAACACCATTGAACCATGTTCGGAATCATGCTCTTCAGGAATAAGCTTGCAAACAGGTGCAGAAACAGGATCAGGAGGTGTTCTTGAGCCTGATCCTACACACATTTCAGTTAGAACAGAGCATGTGTCTGTGGATCCACTTAACCCAAGACCATGGAAGCACCATAGTTCGCACCCTCTTGATCAAATCTTGTCAGATATTAATACTGGAGTGCAAACTAGATCTAAACTTAAGAATTTTTGTGCTTTCTATGCTTTTCTTTCTAACATTGAGCCAAAAAGTGTGAATGAAGCTCGTGTAGATTCAGATTGGATCACGGCTATGCAAGAAGAGCTTCATCAATTTGAAAGAAACAAAGTGTGGCACCTTGTACCTCGACCGGCTGAGAGAAAAATTATTGGAACCAAGTGGGTGTTCCGAAATAAGCTAGATGAGTCAGGAACAGTCACTAGGAACAAGGCAAGGTTGGTGGTTCAAGGGTACAATCAAGAAGAAGGGATTGATTATGAAGAAACCTTTGCACCAGTTGCTCGTATCGAGGCTATTCGTATTTTAATAGCCTTCGCAGCTCACATGGGGATTAAATTATATCAAATGGATGTTAAAAGTGCATTTCTAAACGGATACCTTAAAGAAGAGGTGTATGTCAAACAATCCCCTGGTTTTGAAAATGGTGATTTTCCAAATCATGTTTTTAAACTTGACAAAGCACTTTATGGTTTAAAACAAGCTCCAAGAGCTTGGTATGAACGGTTGTCAAGTTTTTTACTTGAAAATGATTTTAGAAGAGGCAAGGTAGACAATACCTTGTTTCTAAAATCTAAGGGGGAACATTTATTGATTGTCCAAATATATGTTGATGACATTATATTTGGTGCAACTCATCATGATTTATGCAATGAATTTTCGAATATGATGAGGAGTGAGTTTGAGATGAGCATGATGGGTGAGCTTAACTTTTTCTTAGTCTTACAAATCAAGCAAACTCCAAACGGCACCATGATCCATCAACAAAAGTATATCAATGAGCTACTTAAGCGTTTTGGGATGGAGTCGGCCAAACCCATAGACACTCCTATTCCTCCTTCAACCAAGTTGGTTATGGATGATGGGAGTCCCTCAGTTGAGGAGAAACTCTATAGGGGCATGATTGGGTTACTCTTATACCTAACCGCTAGTAGACCATATATTGTGTTTAGTGTTGGTTTATGTGCCCGTTTTCAGTCTAATCCTAAGGAAACTCATCTTAAGGTTGTTAAACGGATACTGAGATATTTGAAACACACACCCAATTTAGCTTTATGGTATCCTAGAGGTTGCAATCTTGATCTTGTTGGATATGCTGACGCTGACTATGCAGGATTCCTAGTTGATAGAAAGAGTACCTCAGGTATGGCTCACTTTCTTGGACCTTGTTTGGTATCTTGGGCTACCAAGAAGCAACATTCAGTTGCCATGTCCACAGCAGAAGCTGAATATGTTGCAGCAGCTTCATGTTGTGCTCAACTGTTGTGGATAAGACAACAGCTTAAGGACTTTTGTGTTGACACTAGATGCATTCCTATTTTTTGTGATAATACTAGCGCTATTAACATTGCCAAAAACCCATGTCAACTCAAAAGGACAAAACATATTGACATTCGACATCATTTCTTAAGAGATAATGTGGAAAAAGGCTTTATTTCAATAAATTTTTGCTCCACTGAAAATCAAATTGCTGATATATTCACTAAAGCACTAAGTAGAGACCAATTCGAGAGAAACAGATTGGAATTGGGGTTGGTGAAAACACCCTGAGAACACCTGTTCTCAGAGTTAGACCAAGCTGACAAAAACACCTTATAATACCTGTTCTATCCCCTTGTTTGCAATTTTTGTTATCAAAACAGTGGTCTATGCTTAACGAATATGTATAGTCTTGTGTGCTACTATGATTATATGTGAAGACTGCTGCCTTGGGAGATGGAGAAAGAGTATTCATGACAGACCTTGGAATGAGAGAAGCATGTTCAAGAACAGGCGGCTCGAACAGGTATGCCTTGATTGTCATTAACGTATGCTGCCTGCTTAAATTCTAGGTGTTCCCTAGGTGGCCCTTCATAATGGGTAGGGAGTTTAAAAAACCCCCTTGCGTGCGTCTGTCTTCCCCGTCTTGCTCTCTCTCTCTCTCCTCTGTTCTTGCTTTCAAACCCTAGCAAAACCCTCAAAACCTGAAATTCTTCCTTGCGATAATGGCTCCCAAAACTGATTCTTCATCAATCTCTGAGAGTAACAACATGATTATACCCTCGATTCCGGCTCCTCCTCGCCCAATTATCCATACAATCTTCGGGTATCTCAATCGGTTAAACCTCAAAAGTATTGGGCTTGAGTTGAATGATATTCCCTACTCCTTCGGTTGGAAATTAGTGGTGTATGTGGGAACAATCCCTTGTCCTATTTCTTCTGAAGCTGTTGCTGGTTCTTCGGGTTTCCAAGACCAATTCTTGGAGAACCCAGAAACCCTCTTTGGGGATTTTGAACCCTGTTCTTCTGCGCTATTCCCAGAAACAACTCAAAGAACAGGGGATGCATTCTTCGATGATCTGTTCATGGATCTGAAGGAGGACTCTGGTGAGAAAACAGAAGAAAGTCCTGTCCAAGGGGATGACTCTGTTCCTCTAGTCTCTCAAACTAGAGAGAAGAGAAAAAGGGTGAAGATGGTGGCTAGGCGCACCCGAACGCCAAGAACACGACCACCACCAAGGTCTCGCCCCTCTCTAACTCCCTCTTCTCCTCCTTCTAAACCTTCTCGCAAATCTGTGAGAATTGCTTTCAGATCGACCCCCAGATCCTCCAAACCTTCTGCTCCAGTTATTGAGGAGATTTCCTCTTCCTCCTCGAGCCTTTCTGGTTCTGATTCCGAGGATCCCTCCTTCAAACAAGGGACCCCCGTGTTCTCAGAATCCTCTGATGAACAAAACCCTTCAAAACCAATCACTACTTCTTCTAAACCTTCAGCCTCAAAAACACCCCTCAAGAGGAAACCGAAAACAACCCCTCTTTCCAAAACTGCATCCCCGGCTCCTCAAATCAAAAAGACCAAATTGTCCACTCCCTCTCCCCTGTCTGAGAAACACGCGCAATTCCTCCGGCGCAATGTTGTAAGGGGGAAGGTAGTGAACATACCCTTCCTTGAGGAACTTGGGCTGGGGGTGTTCTTGACCAAGCTTCGAGCCCAAGGCTGGCTTGAGTTGTTTGCAAACACCCAGCAAGGGTGTTCTGTGCCCGAGTTGGCTGACTTCTATGCCAACTGCTCTGTCACAAATGGGGTGGTGACAAGTGCTGTCAATGAGTGGCATTTCTCCTTCGATGCAGCCACTCTTGGTGACATTCTGGGCATCCCCTCCCATGGATTTGCTGTGTATGTGAGGGAGGACAAAACTGTCCTAGAGACAGCCAGGCTCCTGGAGATATCCAAGCGGGTCAGCCAGAAACAGAGCCTGAGAACACCCTCCTCTGTAAAAAAGGGTGATCTGATCCCTCTTCACCAACTACTTTTCATGTTCGTCATTAAGAACGTGATTCCAAGGGGTCAAGGGAGAAACTCAGCAGACCTTTTTGATCAGTACCTGGTCGACTTCTTGGATAGGGAGGAACCCATAAATCTTCCTGCTATCATGATTCGCCACATTGGGCGAATTGCGAACACCACCCAAAACCATGATCTCGGGTATGGGTTCTTGCTGACCAAGGTGTTTGAGCACTTTGGTATTGAGCTTAAACGGAGAGTGCCAGCTCAACTGATTGATGAAATTGGCGTTGACACCCTAATGGGGTGTGACTTTGACGTTGGCCATGGGTCAACTCACAAAAAGGGTCTTCGACCACCTCGACCTCCTGTTTCTGAGAAACCCAGTCCCACCGTTGAAGCTGTTCTTGAGGATAATGCACGCCTCAAAGAAGAGCTTTCTGCTGTGAAGTCTGCTCTTGAAGCAGAGAAGGCCATCTCAGCTAAACGCCACGAAGAACTCCTTGCACTCCTCTCTGATCTCGTTCCCAGTATTCCTCCACTGCAATCAAGACCACACCCTACCCCTTGATTGTATAGATTGTTCTCTCGCTCTCCTCTCCTCCCCTTGTTGTTTTTCTTTGGCATTGCACTTGGCATTGTTCTCTGCGTGCTTACTTGTCGTAACTGTTTTGCAACCACCCGTTACTTTTTTCTTTCAATGCTGTTCTTGCTTTTTAATGATGCCAAAAGGGGGAAGACGAACCATTACTTGACAAATATTGACCCTCTTTCAATTTGGAACACTCGGACCTTAGTGGATAACCAAATCAATCAGCATACATGGTTCTCAAATTTGTTTTTAATATTTGTCAATATGGTCACTTGGTTTGTCATCATCAAAAGGGGGAATTTGTTGAGTTATTATATTTAGTTTTGATGATGACAAATCCAAGTGTAAAAATTTGTCCAAGTAACGTTGCTCCAAACACGATCTCCAAACAGGCCTAACTGGTGTTTGTGATCTTTATTGTATTAACTGGTTTGCTACATGTGAGAATAAGTCTTCAAAACAGGTTTTACTTGGTGATTCTATATTAAGTCAAGAACACCCTCTCGACAGTTGATTGTAAGGCATGTTCCTGAACTCTAGCAATGCAAAGAACAACCCCAGCAAACAAGGTGGCCTTGGTGTTCACAGCAGCTCTACAAATCTTGGACAAGATGACTGGTTCAAAACAAGAAGTCTTGGATATATAGGTTTTATTTATTTAGACTCTTGTTAATATGCCAATATTGAAAAAGTCATTTTAAACACCTCTTGAATCGGTATTTGCGCTAAGTGCTTCAGAACACCAGTTGCGAACAACCCTGCAAACAGGGTGCCTAGGTGTTTCTGAACTGAAGTGGCCATACCCGGTTATCTTTGAAAATTCATTTCGGTTGGCCAAGATCTCCAGAATACTTTCTTTAAATTCCAAGATTGCTATTTTTCTGGAAAGGATATTTCTTGAAAATATTATGGGAGATTTGCGAAAATAGGTTTTGGGAGATTTGCCAAAACTAAAAGATTCCCTTTGCCTATATTTTCGGATATGATAAAATTTCAAAAGCTGAAGATTTCTGGTTGTCATTTGAATCTTCTTCACGGCTATGGGAAGATAAGGGTTATCTCTTAAGATAACAAATCCCTTATATTTTGGGAAAAAATTTATCACTAGCCGTTGGGGAGTATTTCTTGCTTGAAAATCGTTTTCCATACTTAGCTGATTCTTTCACCTCTCCTTGTTTTTGACCGTTAGGATTTTGTGTTTAAAATCTCAGCATTTCACTCCCATTTGCATAGAGGAGAAAAGACGAGAAACATACACAACATACGCAAAAAAAGGGAAAATTTCAAAAGTGGTTTTTCTAGTGAGAAGAATTTTTCGAGTTAAACTGAGCTTTCAAGATATTGGTATACTAGGACCTCATTGTACCTTACATCTGCTTAAATCAGAAGCACCCCCGTAAAGTGTTTTGTAACCCTGATCTTGGATCAGAAAAGTGAGTGAGTGGTCCTCAGTCGTGTGGACTTTGGACGTGTCCAATCTGGTGAGATTTGGACGTGGTGTAACCCTTCTTAGAGAAGAAGGTTACGTGGTTGCAAGTTGTAACAAGGTGTGTTACATTTATAACGTGTGAAGCCCGTTAGTGAAAGTGGTTAAATCCTACACGAGGTAGGTCATGGTTTTTCACGCCTCAGTTGGGCTAGAGGTGTTTTTCACGTAAAAATTGTGTGTGTGCTTTATTTTCCGCATTTATCTTGGTGATTTTCGCATTTGCAATATTTGAGAACACCCCCTGCGAACAAGTCACTAGGATGTTTGTCATATGAGAATAACCTCTGTGAGGGTGTTTGTTATTTACAACGCGAAAATCAGACACCACAATTCACCCCCCCTCTTGTGGTTGTATACTCACGAATTTAACATCCCATTTAATTTTTCCTATAATTTTACGAGAGTATAAGAAAAGAACATTTGTCTTGAAAGACCAAAATCCTATTTTGCAATAGCATTTAGACAAATATAAACTAAGGCTCCATTTGGACCTTGAAAAATTTGGTGAAAAGAAAAAAATTTAGAAAAGTTACTTTTTTTTTTTTTTTGTGTTTGGTTTAGAGAAAATCGCACAAAAAAAAATATCAACGAAAGTGAGGTGGAAAAATTATTAGAAATAAGTGATAAAATTTTCCTCATAAGATTGTGAGGATAGTTTGAGAAAAATTTCCAACCTCCTCCAATCTTACATTGCTTAGATGACATCAAAATGATTCAAGTAGTTCATCAACATTCAAATTTTTACATCCAAATTTTTGTATTTTTTTCTCAATCCAAACAAGAGAAAAAACCTAATTTTTTTCCCTACTTTTTTTTTCTTCATATTTTTTCCTTCAATTTTTCTTTTCACTAAATTTTCTAAGGACCAAACAGAGCCTAATTGTCTATTATGAAATAAAGAAGAGCTTTGATCCGCGTATGGAAGAAACATTGTTTTTAAATGTTGTTTGCCCCCAATATCAAAGATTAATATACACTCAAGGATTGCAAGCTAATACATTTTGACAATTTTAATCGAAGCAACATTTTTCAATACAAGTAGAGTATCAAAAAATTCTCAGATTTTTGGACAAAGCAGCTTGCCGACCTCATCAATTCTTGATGAATGTTGGTTTTTATTTGCACAATCAACCCGTGCACTTCATTGCTCCTAATTGGCTTTCTCGAATTGTGCATGACCTATGCTTACAAGGTCCCGGTAATTAGACATGGTTACGCAATGTATTTCATTGACATCACATGAACCGTGGCACTTTACAATTTTTTTAACGGGTATACACATCCAATCTGTTGGGCCCCTACTTCAAGGGATATCAATGGCCAACAATAGACAGGGGGCAATTGTCAAACCCTAATTAAGTCCACCATCTCCATAAACACACACCAATCCTCACAAAGAGGTAAAATGTGCCTCCCTAGGATCAAACTTAGATGGAACATGTAGAAGGTAGAGTTCTTGTCCATCAGATTAGGACATCTTCAGTTAGAGGGCATTTACATGACCCAGTTATATAGTTATCTCCTTGGACAATTGTCATAGAATTTGCTTTGTCCAGGTCCATTTGCTTTGTATTGCTGTGCCTTGTTCATTAGCATTGCTTGATTACAGAAATCAATAAATCTAATCATGGCCTAACCTTATTATGTATCAGTAGACAACCATAATTAAATGTTATGGCTTAAACATCAAAATATATATATATATATATATATATATATATATATATATATATATATATATATATATATATATATATATATATATATATATATATATATATATGGGGGAGGGATCAAGTAGTAATCAGGTGAAAACCCCTAAATTTATGAGAAATTTTAATTTTTTCTGTTAGATCTCATGTCAACAATCTAAATTAATGCGTTAAGCAATTGGCATCATGTGACCAAGGGGAAAAAAAAAGTTAGGGGTTCTCTTTCACTGTCCCCATGGACCCCATCCACCTTGTGCATTTCGCTCTTTCCCTCCTCCTTTCCCTCTCTTATTCTGTCGACCTTCACGGCACTTCTTCTATCCTCAAGGTTAGAGTTGAGAAAAACTGATTCAACACGAGTACTGATTTAAAACCGATATGAAATTAAGTTTGGGTATAAATTTTCGACCCGTTTCAGTAAATTGGTTGACACATTCAACCTGTTTAATTAAACGGGTTAGTTTCAGGTCGACATCCTCAATACGAAAAAGTACCTATTTAATCCGTTTAATTAAATGAGTTAAGTAAGTCAACTCATTTTTCCATTCGACATTTATCTATTTACTTTTTATTAGATAATTAAGAATATAAATTTTTTTTAAAATTGTGAATTATGACGAATCAGGGGAATTTTAAAGAGTAATTATTTAATGTGATATGTAAACTTAATTTTTAACACTGTAATTACGTATTAGTTGAAAATATTAAATGCATAAATAGTTAATTAGACGATTGAACTTGGCATACGGGTACAGGTCAAGGTTTTTCAACCCGTTTAATAAACGGGTTAGATTCAGGTCAAGAAATTCTCAACCCGTTTAAGTTCGACACGAACACGTAAAAATCCGACCCGACACGACCTATTACCCAGCTCTACTCAAGGTGCAACAAACCCTAATTGGCATTGGATGTGCATGGCGGATTAGAGATCTAAGGCTACAAAATTGAGGGTTTATCAATCGACGGCCGAAAAAACATGTGTAATGTTTCCGTGGTCTCAAGCTTGCCTTTGACTTGGAAGGTATCCTTTGCGTGCCATTGCCCAGAATTTCATCTTCATCTCTCAAGGCCATATAGATCACGTTGTATTATTTCTCTCTTATCTTCATTTCTTGTTTGAATTAATTAATGGGGTATGCCCTTTTGCATATGGTTTGTTGGGTCGTTTAATTTCTAAGTAATTGGATTTGTGGAGGGCAATTGGGTTGCTAGAAGCAATGTGTATGTGTGTTTTGATGCGGACGCTAGGGTGAATTTGCTAGAAGGAAGTTGTTAACAATGGGTTAATGTTGAAATTTATTGATTGTATGTCAATTTCTTTATACGCATTGTATGTTATTCACTTTGGAGTGCAGATTATATGATTCTACTTTTTTCCGCTTCAACCTCTGTTGCCTCCTCAGTTCAATGGAGAATAACACAAAATTTCTCCAGCAATCATGAGGCTATGAAATTTGTCTCTTAACTTACATACCCTTTAATTGCACAGGTTCTTATTTGACTTGATTAATGCATAATGATGATGCATATGCTTAATGATGCCCACACTAAATGAATATAATTGTGCAAGTTGAATGCTTTTGAGTTTCTAAGAAGTGTTTTGTAATCAGAGGTTATAAAGAATCCATCTCCCATTCGATGATATGTTTCTTGTCCTTGTGTATGGCTCTTAGACGTCTATAGGGTGGTGAACTTTGCCTATAAATTTGTAGAGCATCTTTATGACATTAAGACATTGGCGTAGCCACCGTGGTGTCAAAGGTGTCACCCTACACCCCTCTCCAAAAAAAAAAGTTAGAAATTAAAAAATTTAGAATTTGTGTATATATAATAAATACGTTGAAGTTACACATGAAGTTGTGCGTAGCTTAGTGGTCCATGTGCCTCCTTCTTTGCTTTATCTAATGCTCATTTTTGAAGTGTTAATTTTTTCAATTTTTTTTTTTTTTAACAACTTACACCTTGCTACGTAGTCAGATAAGTAACCCCCGCCCCTTCGTATTCTTTGACCCTCTACGCCCAGCCATTGGCCACCCAACCCCCCACCCACACACACTCAGCCCAGCCACCAAAGCACCGCCCACCGCCCACCGGCCACCGGTGACTGGCGACCGGCCCCACGCAGAGTCACCTCCCGACGGTTAGCGCACGGCCCACAAGCCTTACCTCCCTCTTCAAATTTGTGATTCTCCTTTTACTAACATTAGTTTAGATGTTGTAATTGACTTGAATTTTTTACTTTTCTTCAACTTGGAGATTAAATAAGTTTGTATTGTTTGATTTGTGAGTTTGTTTGTCAATTTCAATTCCAAATTTGTTTAATTTATGGGTTTAATTTCAATTCTAGGTTAGCTCTTAATTTGTAGATTAGTTTGTTTTATTGTTTAATTTGCGAGTTTGTTTGCCCATTTCAATTGCCAATTTCTTTAATTTACGGGTTTAGTTTCAATTCTAGGTTAATTCTCAATTTGTAGATTAGTTTGTTTTTATAGTTTAATTTGTGAGTTTATTTGCCAATTTCAATTCCAAATTTGTTTAATTTATATGTTTAATTTCAATTCTGGGTTTCGTCGAGGCCAATTAGATTAAATATAATTTAATCGTTATTTAATTGCAGTTTATGGTTATTGTTGAATTTTATATTGTATACTATTAATTCCAACGCCCCTCTCCGAATTTCCTGACTTCGCCACTGCGTTTAGAAGCTTGTTTCTAGTTGTATTTGACATAAGTTCTAACTTGCATACTCATCTGAATTGCGGGGTCCATATTGACATAAAGTCCTAATGTTGTTGAGATTAGTGTGAGATCCCCATGATATTTCTCGGTAAATTAATTTTGGTGTTGTATTGGCTATTTGTACACTAGCCTATTAACTCAATGGTAGAGCATTTGTGCGATAGCACAAAAGATGTAAGTTCAACTCCTACATAGATTATTTTAAGTAATTTTAATTTTTTATATGTATTGTCTAATATTTATCTAACTAAATAGTTATGCATGTGAAAGAAACTCCAATTAGTCACCTTTCAAACATTGATCATTTGCCCGCCGTATTGGTGTTTCACATATCATATTTTCTTCAAAAAGAGTGCCTCTACAGCTAATCCACCTCTGGTTAGTGTAGGGCGGTCTTGCTTGCTGACCAACACAGATGATTAGTATTGTTCAACCTAGGAATTCTTGTTTTCAAACATAAGACTACTTTTTGTCAGACGAGTTTGAGCATATATTGCCAAATTGGTTCAGCATATGGTTATAGCATTCTCAGCCAATTTTTTTTTGGAACTCTGGCCTGCCACGTCAGCAGAAGTTCCACAATTTTGGAACTTGCATTCCATCACTTCTCCAATCTATGGAATTCCAATTTTAATCATCCAATAAAAATATTGGTTATGGACCCACCTCATAACACACAATCTATTATTTAAATCATTTAAAAATTATTTACTTACTCAAAAAAAAAAAGAAAACACAAAAAAATATTAAAAAAATAAAAAGTTGGCCTCGCGGGGGAGAACGCTGAGCCGGTCTCCCACGTGTTTCCCTCCTCCATTTCGCTGGCTGGTAGAGGCCCTGGCCACGCGTGTCACACGCGGGCCCCACTCTCTGCCCCGTGAGTCGTACGCTGGAAATGCTCTTACAGTGTTCTTGACTTTCTTCAATGGTGGACTTTGATCCAGGTCCAATGTAAAATTTAATGTAAAATTAGTTTTTGTTTAAGTTACTTTAGTTGTGTGAGCTGGAGCCTTGCTAACTAGTTCAAAGAGCTATAGGCCGTATAACCTATGGACACCTTAGGTTTGGGCTAGGCCTACGAGCAAGGTTCTTTTGAGAGATTCATTTTTTTTGAAGACTGTTTTGTAAATGTGGTCCCACTTAAAATCACTAATAAAATCTCAAATTACAATTTAAATTCCCAAATCAAAATAAAATGAACAAATTTGGTTCATTATGCTTGTGACTCTAAGCAGACAGAGGAAAAACAATTCTTAACCTAAACTAAACATTAGAGATCAAGACTCCCACTAGCAGAAGCTTTCCTTAAGAATGCTGCAATTTAACCTGCAAAATAGATTGTGAAATTTAGAGCATGTACAGCACAAGCTGAAAATAGAATACATATAAGAAAAATGCCTCAATAAGTAGGTCGAAAGCAATGGTAAGAAAAGTAATTTGCTTGTGAAAATAAAGTAATGAAGTACATAAGTAAAGAATGAAACTACCGATGGAATCATTACCATCAGTTAGCTTCTTAGCTTGTTTGGATAATTGCGACTATCATGGTAGACTTGCTCTCCACATGCTTTACAAAGCCTTTTTCTCTTTTCTTGTTCCTCTATGGCTGTTCCTTTCCTCCCATAATTTGCTTACCACTTTGTTTTGTGCTAGACTGTTTCGGCGGTAGAATCTCAATTTTCTTAGGGGCACTGGATCCAAGAAAGGACCCCAATTTACTTGCCCTACTTTCACTTGTAGTACGACTTGACTCTTGTAATTCTTTTGAAATTTCTCGAATTCCCTTCAAGGTAAGAGTGAGCTTCTTCCCTTCAAGGCAAAAGTGAGCTTCTCTGGGTTTCTCCAGCTGTTTCCATGCAATCCATGAACTCTAACCAAGTATATGAAATTACTTGTTCTCATGTTGTATTTGAGAACATCCCTCTAAAACAGTGTCATCCATAGAAAAAATAGGCTTTTTTGCTGCCAATTTAGTCCATCTATTAAGTACATAGTATCTTGGCAGTTCATGCAACGTGAGATGTCTTCACATTCAAACATCTTACATGAATAGTGTGCAATATGATTAGATGGATCATGTACAACCTTTCTTATTTTACCCCTAGTTCAATCTATCACAGATATCACCAGTCCCTCATGTGCCACTTGTTTGTTCTCAATTTCACAAGTCATGCTAGTAGCCCAAAACTCATCTTGAAATTTATAGAAATTTGCAAGAGTGTAGCTTTCAGCTGCATGCTTCCTTAATTCTTTAGTTGTCTTCAACTCTAGCATTAAAGAAGAAGTTTCATTGTCCAATTTTAGTTATCCTGTCTTTATAACTCAATTGCTCTCTCAAATCCCATCGAAAATTCAACTAAGGTTGAATGTGGGTTCATGAAATTGCTGAAAAAGTTATTCTCACTCTTTGATCTTAAAGTTACTCTCAAAACGGCCCAAAAACAAATCCTGGAAGTAGGCAGGTATTCACATATCTAGAATGACAAAGAAATGTGACAACTAGTTATTGTTATGCAATCCAAAATCTTGAATAATAGATTGCAAAGTTAATTCAAATTGAACCGGAGTCTCTGTATTGCACACACATGATTTAAACCACGTGTTAAAATTGGAGTCATTATTCAAAGAGCATCCCACCTTCTCGGAAAGTTTTTTCATAATGTGTCAAATACAATACCTATGGGTAGTTGACTTGAATACCTCTTCTATTGCTATTTCCGTAGCAGGATCTTAATTAGTAATAAGGTAAATAGGTATATGAACCCCCATGGCATATAAAAATCTCTCAAATAGGCACATAAAGGATTCAACTTTTTCATCACCTAGGAATGCAACTCCAAATGTAACATAGAGCCTATGATTATCCAGTCTAGTGAATGACGAAAAGATCATTTTGTATGGATTAGCATCATAAATTGTGTCAAAAGACACAAAATTACCATATAATGCATAATTTTTTGTCTCGTTATTCCATCTGCCTAAAGTACATGCTTTAATCTACCAGCATCATCTAATTCATATGTAAAATAGCAGGATAGATTGATCTCCTGCTTTCTCTTAAAGTTTTGAATGAGCATATCAACATCAGAATCTAATAAAAGCTTTTAAATCTCTTTGAAAATTTTAAAATCCAATTTACTACATCTAACATGCTCAAAACTATTAGTTTGCTCCTTAATGATACGATGAGCTTTGGAAGGATCAATATTAGCATGAGCGATACTTAAAACAAAAACCTATGGACACTGTTCACTTGCCTATTAGTCTTTACCAAATGACGCTTAGTAGGAGTGGCAAGTAAATGTGTATGACCTTCATTGTAGAGTATATATCTGCCCTCTTTAGTTCTTTAAAACCAATCATTGCATTACAACCTTCCCTCGTCAAGTTAACATTTCTATTAGAATTGACCTTGACTGAAGTGCGTTTAAATCCATGGTTTGAGCAAATAAAATACTTAAATTTCTCAACATCTTCTTGATCTTTTTTGCAAGAAGACTTACGTACAATGAATCCGACATGAAGAGCGTAAGTTTTATAGAATCTCTCACATTCATCCAAGTTGTCGAACTCTAATCCTTCCTTAGGCTTCAATTCCTCCACACATATAGGTGGCCACTCTTTGATAAAATGTGTAACGCACTTGAATTTCTCTTGTGTCTGATGTTGTTGTCCTGCTTGTTGATTAGCGTCCATATTAAAGCTTTCAAGGGATAAATATAAAATATTAATCACTCTCATGATCTAAAAAAGACCCATCATTCAGTAAACAAGTATGTAATCTTTTATTAAACTACTACTGTTACAAGAGAGAAGATAAAATATGGAAATAGTGTATCCATATTCTAATATGCTTCTAACTATATTTTAACAAGAAATTCATCCACAGTAATTAACAATACACAAACTTTCAACATTATGATTTAAACCAGTCTAACAATATAGGAAACATATGCAGGAAATTTATCTACATCAGAATTATGAAAAAGAAGAGATAGAGGCAGTAATAAAAAATATTATATACCCATCAAATAGATAGAAATCACAAAAAATTTTGTAAATATTTTAGGAGTCTATTCTTGGTAGGAGTTTGTTATGTATTTTTGTTGCTTAGCCTCCAAGCAAGACTTAGGGTTAGAGGTTATTATATTTGTCATGTATTATATATGTATGTACTCAGCGTGGCTTAATAGACCAGAACAGAGCAAGAAAAGCACAGTTTCGTTGTTGCCCTCCAAACCTTCTGTTCTTCATGGTATCAGAGCTCGATCCCCTAAACTACAACTAGGGATAGCAAGATGCCAAACAACAGGCCACAGGAGTTTATGCTCGACCCGCAGTCACCCTACTATCTACACCCCTCAGATGCCCCCGGCGCCATTATCACAGCACTCAAGTTCGACGACAAGAACTTTGAGTTGTGGGAAAAGGCTGTGATCATAGCCTTGACAACAAAGAACAAGGTAGCCTTCATCAATGGCACGATCACCAAACCAGACATAGCCACCGGAGCAAAGCCAGTCGAGGTGAATGCATAGGTTATAGTTAACTCCATGGTCACATAGTGGATCCTTAACGTCATAGACCTAAAGTTACATGCAAGTATTGCATATGCAGACTCGACTCAGTCAATATGGGAGAACATTAAGAAGCGATATGCTATCCCGAATGTGCCCAAGATCTATAAATTAAAATCCAATATAGCGTCCTACAAGCAAGGTACCTTGACTATGGTGGAGTTCTTTTCAAAGCTTATAGGGCTTTGGAACGAGTTGGAAAACTGTGTCAAACGACCGGTGTGTAAGTGTGAAGCCGCCGAGCAGTATGTCAAGATGATTGAAAGTGACAAAGTCCATTAATTTCTGATGGGCTTAGATGACGAACTATACTCCAATGTGAGGTCCCAAATTCTTGCTTTGGACCCTCTCCCATCACTTGATAAAATCTTTAGCATGGTTCAACAGGAGGAGAATCACAAGAGAGTGATGAAGGAGCGAGATCAGAAGACAAACACTGCAGCCGCCTTTTTCGTGACATACTCAGGCTGAGAAACAGACCGAATCAGCTGCAAGCATTGTAGAAAGTCAGGATATAAAGAAAGCAATTGTTCTGAATTAGTGGGTTATCCAGCAAGTTGGGGTTCAAGGGGCGGTTGCAGTGGAAGAGCAAGAGGGAGAGGGGGACGAGGTGGAGGAAGGCAGACTTCAGGCAGAGGACGTGGAAACTACCAATCCCGTGAACAGACGCATGCTACGCAGGTACATGAAGGCAATAACAACGTCGAGAGACGGGAGGAATTCCGGACTGCCTTGTCCAAAATAACTGATGAGCAAGTACAAAAATTATGAAGTCTCATCGAAGCCCGAAGGACAACAATGAGTGACTATCTGGTAAGTGTGACTAGCTCTTAGACAGTAGTGCTTCATACCACATGACTGGAGAGTTGAAATTGCTAATGATTGTAAGTCACATTACATCTATAGCCGTGGCTTTGCCTAATAGAAAAATTACATTTGCTAGCAAACGAGGAATGGTCAGAGTTGGCAAGAAGATAGTTTTAAACGATGTCTTATTTGTTCGAGATCTAAAATGCAATTTGATGTCAATAGCGCAGTTAGTTGAAGATCTTTTTGTACTGTAACGTTATACAGGACCCTACTACGAAGATGCTGATTGGTTCGGGTGAACATTGGAAAGGGGTTTACTTCTACAGGGAAGATGGAATGGTGGAGGTACAAGAAACAAGGTTGTGACATCTGCTTTATGGCATCGTCGAATGGGTCATCCATCCAATCAAGCACTATAAAACTTGTCTAGTATTGTTTCGGGAATTGATAATGGTAATAAAGAGGACTTGTGTGATGTATGCTTAAGAGCTAAGCAGACTCGTTTACCTTTTAGTATTAGTAGAAATAAAGCTCTAAAACCCTTTGATTTAGTGCATTGTGACATATGGGGTGCGTAGTTTGTTAAGTCTCTCTATGGTACTAGCTATTTTCTAACAATTTTGGATGATGCAACTCGGTGTGTGTGTCTGGGTATATCTCATGAAAGCTAAGAGTGTGGCCTCCCAATTTGTTAAGGATTTTTGTGCAATGGTTCAAACTCAATTTGACACCAGGGTAAAAACCATTAGAAGTGACAATGGTAGTGAATTTGTTTCAAACCCAATGAAAAAATTCTATGGGGAACAAGGGATAATTCATGAGACTAGTTGCGTTGAAACTCCTCAACAAAATGGAAAGGTTGAAAGAAAGCATCGACATATTTTAAATGTAGCTAGAGCCCTACGATTTGAGGCACACTTACCAACTGAATTCTGGGGAGAGTGTGTTCTGACCGCAGCCCATTTGATAAATAGGACACCCTCAAGAGTGCTTAATGGAAAAACCCCCTGTGAAGCTCTCTTTCATTCAACACCTTCTTATGATCATATTAGAGTTTTCGGGTGTCTATGTTATACATATAATCTTCAAAGAAGGAAGGATAAATTTGGGGAACGAAGTAAAAGATGCATTTTTGTTAGGTATCCACATGGGAAAAAAGGATGGAAGGTATACGATATTGAAACTGGAGAAATATTTGTAAGCCAGGATGTAATCTTCCATGAAGGTGTCTACCCCGTAGCAACTAGTGAACCTGTAGCTACAACTCAGTTTGAGAGTATGGAGCATCCCATGGAATGGTCACCTATCGAGGAGGACAAATTGGCAGGCCGTATGAATGAGCGTGTGTACCGGCCCAGCAGAAATGAAGAGGACACCCCATCAGGGCCCAGCGACGAGGTCCAAAGAGGACCAGAAGGGACGGGCAGGCCAACACCAGAGCCGGCATCACCTAGCAACGGAGTTGGGCCCAGGACCATCACTGCTGACCCACAACACCGGCCCAGCTCGGAAGACAGGGGGAGTGATGCAGGCCCAGGCCCAGTTGAAGGGTTGCGTCCAAATGAGGAATTGCCGAATGCAGATAGGGCCCATCAGCCCGAAACAAGCCCATGTCTAGTTCATGAATCCGGCCCTAACTGTAGGGGACCCCGAGTTCGCATGGTGCCGAGTCACTTACAAGACTACATTTGCTACACAATACAAGCTTCAAACCCCTCTTCCTATGCAAGCCCAGTCCAAAAGGCATCTTCGTAAACCGTATCCCATAGTAAATAACGTTACATGCAATAATTTTTCTCCTGCGCATAGAAATTATTTGGCTGCTATTACCAAAGTTGTGGAGCCCAGGTCTTTTCATGAAGCGGTTAAAGATCCCAACTGGCGAGAGGCTATGGCAAAGGAAATAGAAGCCTTGGAGTTAAACAAGACTTGGACAATTGTTGATTTACCACCAGGACGGAAGCCTATCAATTACAAATGGGTTTATAAGGTGAAATATAAACCCGATGGGAGTATAGAAAGGTATAAGGCACGTCTCGTGATCAAAGGAGACAAACAGGTAGAAGGATTTGACTATAATGAGACATTCGCTCCTGTGGCCAAAATGGCTAGTGTCCGGTGTTTTCGTTCAGTAGCAGCTGCAAAAGGGTGGCCCCTACATCAGATGGACGTCAATAACGCCTTTCTCCATGGAGACTTAGATGAAGAAGTTTATATAACGATGCCTCCAGGATTCAAAACTATAGCATCAAATCAAGTTTGTTGTCTTCAGAAATCCCTATATTGCTTGAAGCAAGCACCAAGGCAATGGTTTGCAAAGCTCTCTTCCAAGCTCATTGACTATGGATTCATTAGATCCTATACAGACTATTCTCTCTTCACGTACAAGAAGGGTGAAAAGTTTATGGCTTTGCTTGATTACGTGGATGAATTGGTATTAACAGGTAGTGACAATGATTTATGTGCCCAGTTCAAAGCTTATCTTCACAAGTGCTTTCACATAAAGGACTTAGGGCCATTAAAAACTTTTTGGGCATTGAGGTGGCAAGATGCAAAAAGGGCTTATTTCTCTGCCAACAAATATGCTCTTGAGATTGTTGAAGAATGTGGACTTCTTGGAGCCAAGCCAGCTGAATTTCCCATGGAAACTAATCATAAACTGGGATTAGCAAATGGAAAGTTTCTTGCAGATCCCACACAGTATCATTGTCTAGTAGGGCGACTTATTTACTTGACTCTGATCAGGCCAGAGTTAAGTTATTTCGTACATATTCTTTCCCAGTTCATGCAGGCACCCAGAGAAAACCACGTGGAAGCAGCAAAGCGAGTGTTACAATATATCAAGGGCAATCCTAGGTAAGGAATTCTGCTATGAAGTGACTCAGATTTAAATATTGTTGCATTCTGTGATTCATATTGGGGTACATGTCCTCTTACGGGATATTTTATTACCCTAGGTGGGTCTCCGATATCCTGGCGCACTAAAAAGCAAACAACTGTGTCACGCTCCTCAGCTGAAGCAGAATACAGGGCCATGGCTACAATTTCTAGCGATTTAATCAGGATTAAATCCTTTCTAGCCTCCATGAGGGTGTTTCTCACCCAACCTATGCACTTGTACTGTGATAACCAAGCAGCTTTACACATATCAAAGAATCCTGTATTTCATGAGCGGACCAAACATATCGAGATGGACTGCGACTTTGTACGTGAATGACTGCTATCTGGAGAAATGGTGACTCGGTATGTAGCTTCAAGGACCCAAGTGGCAGATATTTTCACCGAAGCCTTAGGAAGCAATCATTCATTTACTTACGATCCAAGTTGGGCATGATTAATCTCCACGCTCCAACTTGAAGGGGAGTGATGGAATAGATAGAACTCACAAAAGATTTTTATAAATATTTCAGGAGTCCATTCTTGGTAGACGTTTGTTATGTATTTTTGTTGCTTAGCCTCCAAGAAAGACTTAGGGTTAGAGGTTATTATATTGGTCATGTATTATATATCTATGCCCTCAACGTGGCTTAATAGAACAGAACAGACAAAGAAAAGCACGGTTTCGTTGCTGCCCTCCAAATCTTCACATCAGTATCTCGCGGAATTAAAAAATATATGTGCTAAAAGAAAAAATGTCCCAAAAGACAACTTCCTTGGATTAAATAAAATGGCGGAGTTGTGGTTGAATTACGAAGAACAACCGTGACACATTGATCTCTCATGCACCTTGACGATAGAGAAAGGGGGCAGAAAAGAAAGAAAGGGGCGAGGTGGATCAGATGGTGATAGATAACACCCTACCTTTTTTTTTCTTGGTCAAGTGATGCCAATTGCTTCACGCATTTATCCGGATCATTGATATGAGATCTAACAGCAGAAAATAGAAGTTCTCATAAATTTAGGGGATTCTCACTTGCAGAAGGGTTCCCACTTAATCTCTTCTCTCTCTCTCTCTATACATATATATATATATATATATATATATATATATATATATATATATATATATATATATATATATATATATATACACACACACACACACACACAAATATATATATATATATATATATATATATATATATATATATATATATATATATATATATATATATATATATATATATATATATCTACACACACACACACACATACATACACACATACATTCATACATACAATGTCTGTGTATATATAGATACGTATACATATATACACACACACACACACACACACACACACACAT